>JAWQEG010002685.1:0-125918 GCA_033782935.1 Petrolisthes cinctipes
TCTCCCTATCCAATCCAACACACTCCCTTCTGTAGACTATCCACAATACATTCACATACACAAACGCAACTATACCAACACACACACACACAAACTACTCCCTCCATATCCAATCCAACACACACTCCCTTCTGTAGACTATCCACAATACATTCACATATACATTCCCAACTATACCCACACACACACACATACACGACCATCAGGACCATTCGTGTTCCAAGTTCTTCACCTGGTATCTTGTCAACTAAACACCTTGAGAATTCCAAAGTGAAGTTAAAGGCTCAGTAGTGAGAGTGGTGAGGTGCCTTTGTAACAATGGCTGGTAGGCTACTCCCACCTCTTGCAAACGTGTTGTCTATATCTTTCACTGGTTAGCTACTTGTATTTATTTATTTATTTTTCAATTGCATGCTATTAGGTAATCGCAACCGAGCTTCATTTAATTTCACGGCTTTTGTCAACTATTCACACCCTCCTTGAAATAACTACCGGTACTAATAAGTATTATATAACATAATTATATTGTAATCATCATCAATCATTACGACCTGCCCCTCCCGTGATGTTAGCCTGATCAACAGTTCAAGTATAAAATAATCAGCAACAAGCACCGCCCACACGACTCACACAGGTGCACCCAAACATCTGTACACAACTTACAAACAGATGTGAACCAAGTCTTTCATTTTGATATCACATGTACAGTCGGCAGCATAAGTTCGCTTCATTTCCACCTGCATATTTATGAACTATAGTGATGTTGTAACACAATTTGAATGCAGAGATGACCGATATACTTCTCATGTGGTAAATTACACGTGTTGTTAGAACAGAAACTGGTTCAGAATGCAACTATCTGGTCATATTAGCATTATTTAGTACATGAGATGAACGAGAATTTATGCTGCCGGCTGTACACTCTCACCAAAAAGTATCGGGCCACTTTCACATCGAAACAATATGGCACTATGGCGAAATATTGTGATACTTTACTGTGACGACTGCAGTTCAGATGCCATCACCACCAAGATTATTATTGTGATTCACTATATGACATCAGTTTATCTCATAATAAGAGAATCGACCGAGACTTGCTTCACGAAAGTAAGCACCATTTAATCCCTATTGGTCAACCCATTTCTTTGGACTGTCATGTTTTTACAAGACGCATTAATTTGCATGAATACATACGACATAGTGGTTATGTGTATAAGAGCATATTGCATATATTTTAAAATCTTTATGTAACACACGGCACTACAGCAGTAACAATATTTTAATGTGTGATGATGAGAGAATAGTGGCAAGTCACAGTCATGATTACCAACCCAAACGATAATGCTGTCCATGTGGTTTAATGTTCACTTCCAGAGACATCGTGACCAGGTGGACCGATACTTTTTGGTGAGTGTACACATAACTATACCCCTCGTATTCTAAAATACATTCCTTGCATACTTGTTTATTCGTCAGTATAACGAGGCACATCTAGCTACAGTATATATATTGTTCATTTCTAAGAACACCATCTATCTAATCCCTAGTGCATACTAGAATAATATTTCTATTAATTTCTGGACTGTTGTCAAACCAAAAAGGAATTATACGGTAAGAGACCTACCATGAAACACAATTCCTCAGCAGTTTTAAGAATCATGTAAACAGTCAACATTTCCTTAACATCATCTACACAAGGACGTCAAAATACTTACTTCACTTTACTCACGTCACTACACCTGTACACAACACACACCTGCACCCCCCCCCCCTTTCCCTCCATCTAACACTTGTGCCAACGCCTCCCCTACATCAACCAACTCCAGTAATCACACCCGGAAAACATTTATTACCATATACACACAACTATAAACACTTGAGGCACTCATGCATTTACATTTCTCAGTATTCTGTCAATAACGTTACATACATATTTATCAATCAACACTGAATGCTGGACACGGTGGTTTGTGATATAGAGCGGAGAAATGAACAAGAGAGGGTCTGTGAAGTTGGGGAAGGTTGGTTGAACAGACAGACTGAAGAGGAAGTGCATGGCCACGTTAATATGAGACAGGGCGAATTATGGAAAATATACAGTAATTATTCAGTACATACAGAACATGACAGTGCGACAGAGAGCTGAACAGGGATAAAGAAAGATGTTGCAACAAAAAACAGAGAGACCAACTCCGTCACTCTAAAATTTAAGTCGACCAATGGAGACGGATTAAGTAACGACAGGGACCGAGAAAAATATATTTGCAGAGTAGAAGCAACAGGCATGCGGGTGGTTCAGGGTTAGTGAGGGAATGGGATGAAGAAGAGACCAAATGTGCAACCGAGTGTAGTGTAGAGGAAAGATACACGAGGCAGACAAATATGCCGGCAGACAAGTCAAATGAGGGGGACAAATTACGAGACAGTGAAGATGAAGGGAGTGGAAACATGAATAGTTGGGAGGGGACCAGTGTACTATACTATTTAACCAGGTGAACAAACACAACACCCATCATTACACAGTAACTGTATATATATTCCTACCACCAACAACGCTTACGGTAAATCCCTAGCAACCAGCTCAAAACACACCTTAATGGGGTAGTACGTGTTGGTAAATCTGGATCAATTGCTTCCTCCAAACTATTTCAAACAAACTGAATACCATAATATCTGTTAACTTGGTCAATTTTCCTGGCATACTTTGGGGGAATCAAGGCTCTCTATTGTACCACAGGAGATTGGGGATCACAACACGACCCACGAAGCATGATTAGAGTGGACTAATCAGGGGAAGGACTGCGTTGAAGAAAAGACAATGGCTCATTATTTGGTTGCCATGGTGATGCTCGATACCTGGGATAGTGGTGGGACAGCGACTCAGGGAAAAGGGGATTTGTGTCGAGGCAAAGTTAACACAAAGGTTGGTGATGACGTGAAAGCTGTCAAAAAACGAGGATAGTTAGGAGAGAGTAGTTAAATTAGAGAGAAATAGGAGAGAAAGGGGAGGAAAGCTTGAGCAGGGGCAGAAGAAAGGAAGAGAAGGTGGAAGGGAGGAAATGAAAAAACAATATAAATGTGAAGTGGGGAAACAATTGACGAAGAAAAAGAAATATTACGAAGAGGCAAGATAAAAAATATGCTACCAAGGAAACCGTAGCCATGGGGAAGGAGGGATTATGAGAGGAGGGAAAGGAGAGGGGGGCGGGTGGTCGATGGGAGAGGAAGATGGGAGGGTGACGAAGAGATGAGGATGAGAGGTATAGGGGAGGGGTGAGGAGGAGGTGAGGTGAGGTAATAATGGAGAGAGAAGAGCCAATATTCCGGCACAAAATTCTGAAGAGGAGTACCGAGAACAGAAGAAGGCAACAAGGGGACTCAGCTAAGGGGGAACACAAAATATCGTGAAAACAACTTTTTGAGATATCTTGTTTACAGACAGACAGACAGGCTAACATACAAACGGAGAGATAAACTAGGCTTTGAGAGGATGCCTGGTCTTGTTTCAATACACAGAGGGACAACCAAACAAATTGCTGTCTAGTGTTTTCACTCTTATATGATATTGTTTTGCATAGTGAGTAGCTGTTTGCAGTAAATTAAAAGATGGTACTTTATCTATTAACTGGAAAGCTTCCCAGCTAATAACGCTTACATAAGTCATCCTTATATGGCTGATTATTATTGTCCGCGACTGTACATAACAGGAGCTGACGTGCATCGATCGAACTTGTTGGGAACAGGGTACGAACACAAGTCAGACCCAAACAAATATCGTAAAGTTGTCACGAGCCGAATGAAGTGAAAAACAAGAGTTAGCGAGAGAATGAAAATAACATTATATCCATCCCAAGCATAAATAAGATATATCCCAAAGACATACAAAGCTAACAGCAGGCCCGAATGTCATAATAATTATATACGGTACTATATGGCAGGTCTCGTCCATCCCTCCAGAACACACCAAGTGATCATCATTGCTAGGCCCTCCACAGACCATTAACCACGCCCACGGCCCTCATAATCTCAGACAATATATCTTTGACTACACACACACACACACACGCTGACACACACAAGCGACAGAGCGCGCACACACAGCAATTTTCAACCTACAAATACACTCCACATTTGCAACCCTATATGCTATTTTTACATGTACGGGTAATTTAATTCCATTTACTAAAATAATTACACTAACAAGTACCAACTCCACTTACCTCCAACAAATACTTTACACATCTAAATCAAACCTCCTACAACTTCCTCACAAATGAAGATCCTGAGTAAATATTTGACCCACAATGGTTAAATCCTAAGCTACAACTAACAACATCCATAGTTCCAAATCCCCACCCCACTACAAACACTTCCTTCCTTACCCACAACACCCACTACAAACACTTCCTTTCTTACCCACAACACCCACTACAAACACTTCCTTCCTTACCCACAACACCCACTACAAACACTTCCTTCCTTACCCACAACACCCACTACAAACACTTCCTTCCTTACCCACAACACCCACTACAAACACTTCCTTCCTTACTCACAAAACTCACCTACCACCACCAGAATATACAAAGAGCGACCACAAGACAGGTACTCACATTTCCTTCGTTGTTAGAATCTGGGCAGAAATAATCATTTTCAGAATAATAGTCTGAGTAGTTCTGAAACAAAAGGACGTAAGAAGCATTATACATCAACCACTTCACACTTCGCCCGCCCCAACCGCATTTTACCCCTTTACCGGTACATTATTATTACTATGTTTTTATTATAATTTTATTCAAGGGAGCCTTTTTAGGTGGTGATAATAATATTCATGGTAACGAAAACCATTTGCAGTTTTGGTAGGGAAATTGTTATATAATTATGCATTATTATTAATATTATTATGACAAGTTTGAATCAATATTACTGAAACCCTGTATGATTTAGAATTATAGTATGGCAGAACTGCTTATAACTAGTAAGTAGTGATATGATTAGTGTTAGATATTTTGTTTTTTGGGCTGTGGTCGTGGCATTGAGAAGGGGCTTGGTGCGGGCTGGCCGAGTGTGGGGGGGCCGAGTGTGGGGGGGCCGAGTGTTGGATGAGCCGAGTGTTGAAGGGGGGGCCTGTTGGATGAGCCGTGTTGAAGGGGGGGCCGAGTGTTGAGGGAGGGGAAGGGGGGGAGGCGAATAGTGTGTGATGGAAGACGGAGGGGGTCGGAAAGCGTTGGTACAGTCACCGAGGAAACGTGTACACAAAAGGTTGTAATGTAAAGCGACAAGAACATGCGGAAGGATGTGTCAAGGGAGGGGGGACGGGACTGTGTGTGTGTGTGTGTGTGTGTGTGTGTGTGTGTGTGTGTGTGTGTATAATAATAATAATAATAAACGGTTTATTAACATGAGGTGTATGTATGTGTGTGTATGTGTATGTGTATGTGTGTGTGTGTGTGTGTGTGTGTGTGTGTGATAGGGTATGGGGCGGGGGGTGGGAGAGGTGAAAAGCGAAGACTGGTGCATGACTTGTTGTAGATGGCTGCTGGTGCTGCTACAGTTGTTACATATGCCACTGACAAGAGATGTGCAAGTAAAGACGAACGTAAGCCAAGTGAGGAGCGGACAGATACAGTGGAAAAGCAAAGCAGTATTACTTAACGACACTGACGATAAAGGTGGTGATGGTTTTTGGTGGAGACACATAAAAAAAAAAAAATACCTGATCTGAATGTGTAGAAGGCCAGGAATGTGAAGAAGGTAAATTGGTGATACAGAGAACGTACTTTAAAGAGAAGCTCAGGAATTAGTGAGGAAAATAATGAAAGAAACTGAGACTATCGATCAACCTCAAGGTGGTAATTCTTTTTTGGTACATTGGATTGCCTTGATTCCTCCAAAGTATGCTAGGAAACAGGACCAGATGAACAAAAATAATAGTGTTCTGTTGCTTGGAATAGTTTGGAGGATTCAGTTGCTCCAGATTTACCAACACTGCACTTCCCCCTTAATTAAACACACGCAACAATCATATATAATTATTCTTTTATTCCTGTTAAGCATCCATTTACAGTACACATCTCCGCTCTCAAAATACGTTCCTTTCCCCTCTTACAACTCTTCCCTATCTCGCCCACATCACTGATCCTTCTAAACCGCCCCATACCATTTCCATCTCTTACATACCACTTTCAGCCCTGGCCCAACTAAACATCTTCACAGGCCTTGCACATAACCTTTCTATTTTTCCTACTGCCTTCTACATCTTCCATATACACTAACCTTTTTGCATACAGTACAAATACCCTTTTACTGCTATTTATCCAGTGCATACGATAAACCAAAAAAGTAGGACGAAACAAAATTGGAAAAAAGGAAATTGTATACCAGACAAAGGATGGAGAAATACGGGGAATTGAAGGAAAAAGTAATAACATGTAAGCAAAGTGAGAAATTGGAGGAAAAGAGGGAAGAAATTATGGGAAAGAGAGGAGAGATTTGAGAAGGAAGGAATAGGAAGAGGAAGAGCAAGATAATCCCACCTTCCTTCCCACTGACGCTAAAAGATACTAAATATCGTACAGCTGAGTTACACCCTGGTAAAATAAAATGCTTGCAGACCACCTGGTGCTCCCTACCAGAAATAAGAGAGAAAAGAGGAGTGAAGAAAGAAAGAAGAGGAAGAAGAGAGAAAATGAAGAAGGGGAAGAGAAGAGGAAAGCAAAAATGGGAAGAGAAAGAAGAGGAAGAGAAGAGAGAAAAGGAAGGGGAAGAGAAGAGAGAAAAGGAAGAAGCGGAAGAAAAGAGAGAAAAGGAAGAAGGGGAAGAGAAGAGAGAAAAGGAAGAAGCGGAAGAGAAGGGAAAATAAAGAAAAAGAGAAAATAAAGGATGAAACAGAGAAAAAGGAATAGTGTTAATTAAAGGTCAAACTAATAAGAGAGGGGAAGAGACGAAAAATTGGGTCAGAGAGAATGTGTGTGTGCATGGACGAGCGATTTACTATTCACATTAGGGCATGACGATGAAGAAAAGGATGAACAAACACACACACACAAAACACTCTCCGGCGTTTGACTAAGAAGGGATGTGACTAAGGATACATTCTGGGTGCCACGTGGCTGTGTGTGTGTGTGTGTGTGTGTGTGTGTAGAAAGAGATAGAGACAGAAAGAGATAGACAGAAAGTAAATCTGGATAATAAAAATTGACAGGAGCGATTGGTGCTATAAAGAAACACACGAGTATTATCAAATGGATGTAAGGAATATGAGTGGAAAGAAGAAATATGGACACGGAAAAGAAAAAATAAAGAAATATCAGAGAAGGTGGAAGAACAAGGAATTACTGGCGAAGGAGGTAAGTAGAGCAGAGAGAGAGAAAGGGAGACGGAGGGAGGGGGAGGTGTTGGCGTAGGTCATGGGAAGGTGAAGGAAAGTTGGGAACACTTAGAAGTCTTAGATGATTATGTGGGGACGTGGCAATTGATGAGAATTAACACGTCACGACGGAAAACGAGTAGTCTAGCATAATGGGGAGGAAGAACGAGGAAGGGAAGTATTAGTGAACAAAAGAAATATGAATGAAAGTTTTTGGAGGAAGGCAAAAGCATACGAGGAAAGTTATATATGTAAATGAATTAATCGGATATTTATTGAACTAATGTAAGGAAATAAAGTGGAAAAAAAAAACGAGGAAAATAGACAACACTGAAAAGAAGGAAGACGAGAAAGGCATTGAAATAGTGCAGGTCAGGGTAGGATGAAAGAGCTGTGTAAACGATACTATCACGAGTTACATGGTGGTGCTGGTTGTGGCATGGAGTGGGGAGGAGGGGAGGCTGAATAGGAGCAAAATGTACAGAACAGAACCAGAGGGAAAATGGAAATGAGGAAGGGGAAGAGTAATATTTTTACCCATTTTTTTTATCTCGCCTCTTCACACTAATGACCAGAGTTTAGTTTGTTGCGACATTAGTGACACGGCAATGACATGCTATTATTAAGATCAAAGGCCGACATCTAAATTAATACAGTAAGTCACACACAGTTTGGGTCCAGTAGAATGGCTGTGGCTGTAAAGTGCATGCAAGACGAATGAAGTGGTTGGCCAAAAGGAATGGCTGTGGCTGTAAAGTGAATGCAAGACGAATGAAGTGGTTGGCCAAAAGATGAGACGGTGAATTTGCATGGAAAGAGCATAGAACACTAACCACGCAACGAGGAAGGAGTGGGGCATGGGAAGAGAGAGACAGGTAGAGATAAAGTGAGAAGGGGAGGAGGGCTCAGAAGCGATTAGAAAGGGGTACCAAGGGGGAGGCAAGACCCTAGACGACATAGCTGTGGCCATGTCTGGGGAAACTGGCCATCACAGAGAACGTGTCCTGATCCCAGCGAGATGTGGCCCCGAGACTGGTGACTGTACTAGGTAGTGATGGTGGTGATAGTGGCAGTGGTGGTGGAGTTGCAGACAATGAGAGTCGTGGATGAATGTTATGGTGATAGGAGTAACGTGTTAGTAGTGTTATCTGTGATGCACATATTGTATAAAGGTATATCGATATGGCACTGGACAAAAATGATGTATGTTAAGTGGCACTCAAACAAAATATGTGGGGTGAAAGTTGGTTAGTCTTAGATTGTAGATATTTTGGCATGATAGATCTAGCAGCTACATACACGTGGTCGGGAATAAATGATATGAAAACGAACCACTACTTAGAAGAGCTAACGAGATGTAGGTTCGTGAGTGAGTAGGTAACGAAGGTGAAAGAAGATGAGGCGTGGTGGTGTTGGTGGTACGGGAACGCCAATAATCACCAGCTTTTCTCTCCGCCTCGGTGAGTGCTCAGAGTGGCACACATTGTTTACATTCTTCCCTCAACATTATCCTCTACTAAGGGGTGACGAGCAAAGATGGGGAGAGGGCCAAATCAGAGAAAGTTGGGAAAGACGTAATGGGAAAGAGGAGAGGAAGACGTCGGAGTGCTGAAGAGGAGGGAGAGGTGAAGGAGGGTGAGATGATGGAGATAGGGGTGGAAATATTATTGGTTGGTTACTCGTACTGGGGGAGTGAGTGAGTGAGTATATATGAGTTAGGTTAGAGTGTTTGGTAGTAAAAGGAGATATAGGTACTAAGTCGAAAGTGCGAAAAGAAGGAAATGGAATGGAGAAGGGCCGCAGAGAGCGTTAAGTGAGGAAACGGAAGAATGTGTAGAGGAAGGGGAAGAGGGCATGAAGCAGGGGGAGAGAGAGACGAGGGGGGAGAACTTGGCTCACACAACCGTCTCCTGTTTCATTCTTATCCACGAGGTTTAGGTGACAACTCTAAGCGTGCCACTTTACCCTTCTCTTAGTCTCCATTATAACACGGAAATAGGAAAAAATCGGTGGTGGCAATAAATACAAGTATACTCATTTCAGCATCATTATAAAAAATATCCAGACGACGAAGAAAAGGTTAAATTTATAAATGCACTTAACCCGTAAAAACCTAGGTGGCAAAAACTCCTCATACTCTCTGGTTATGGTAAACTACGCAACCCGGCTTCTCCTTCCTTTATAAATAGCCCTATCCAAACGGACCGGACTGTGGATGATTACAGAGATACGGACACCTGACACGGCTCATATGTCACCTGGGGGGGGGGGGGGGGAATGAGACGAGGGGGACGACTGGTAGTTATGCTAGGGTTACGGATGCCAGGGTTAGTTAAAGACGCACGATATATTTTTCCGGTGACAGTATGTGTATGTGTGTGCGTTAAGAGTGAGAGGAATACAAGGCCCTGTTGGTATGGTATGGTACTGTGTGTGTGTGTGTCTGTGTGTGTGTGTGTGTGTGTGTGTGTGTGTGTGTGTGTGTGTCTGTGTGTGTGTGTGTGTCTGTGTGTCTGTGTGTGTGTGTGTGTGTGTGTGTGTGTGTGTGTGTGTGTGTTAAGAGTGAGAGGAATACAAGGCCCGGTTGGTATGGTACTGTAATGTCAGCCATTCAGGGTCTGCCAATCCCGGTCTCCTCTGCAAATCAGGGTGTTACCTGATGGTTACGCACCACTTCCCTCAATGTATCAAGTACCCCTTCGATCTTCGAAACAAACAAGACCCACCAGGTAAACTAGAACTCCCCTACAAGCAATTCCAACACCCATCCACAGTTCCACCATTTGGTCAATATCAATCAACCCAGACACCAAATATTTTAGATGAATTCCCACTACGTAGCTTCCCTTATTCCTACAGTCTGGGCAATCTCACTTCCCGCTTCCACCACTGCCATTTCTCCCTTCCACTACCAGCACCATCTCTCGTTTCCTGCACCTCCACCACCACAAGCTCCTATACCTGCATTACCAGTTTAAGGCAGCCTAAGCTCTTCTGTCATTGTAAAACACAAGCATTCTTTAGGTACGCACACAGAAGATAAGAATATCCGAACAATTACTGCTTGTGGATGTGTGTAAGTGAAATATCCAAGCATGTGTGTGGTATTTATGGACGTGTGTGTTTGTTTGTTTGTTTGTTTGTGTGTGTGTGTGTGTGTGTGTGTGTGTGTGTGTGTGTGTGTGTGTGTGTGTGTGTGTGTGTGTGAAACAAGATACGGAGGCTACACAGTAAAAGATGCAACGAGAGAAAGACGTGGGTGGTAGACAGAATATACGTGTTGGCACTTGCCCTCACCTTCCACCCACCTACACCTACCTACATATTTCCCACCTGCATCTAAGCTCCACCACCAACCTCACCTACAACTAACCAAAGCACACGCCCGCCACTTTCAACGTCTACTGAGAGTTTAGTGCTCAACCAAAATTAAAATACAAAAATCACACACCAGCATTCTTACACTGTTACTCCCGGCTTCCCATCACTTGTGCATCACTGGGCCCTCTCCTATCCTCTATACAAATCTCTACTTCATGTCCTCTTACTGCCCAGCAACACTTGATTTCCCTCCCTAACTCAATTCACTTCCGTCCCAACATTTATTTCCTTCCCACTTCAATTCATTTCCCTCTCCACTTGCACACCTTTCTATCCCCATCAACACCCATCTACACTCTCTCCCCTCTCCACTTACACCCCATGCTATCTCCACTAATACTCATCTATACACTGTCTCCCCAAACCCAAACCACCCAAACAACGAGCGGGTGACAGGAACCGTGACAAGGTGGTGTCAAGCAACGTGGTACACACAAGCTAAATTTTAGAGATCCGACAGCAAGCTATACCCGGGGTGAGAAGAGGGGGTTGTTGAGGCGCAGATAGCGTGACTGGAGGCGGGGCTGGGGGAGAACAAAAGAGGAAGGGAAGAAGATAGACACCCGGGGAAAGGAATGTTAAAGGAAGGGAAGAAGAGAGAAACTCGAAGAAAGGAGTGTGAAAGGAAGGGAAGAAGATACACACCAGGGGAAAGGAGTGTGAGAAGAAGGGAAGAAGAGAGAAACCCAAAGAAAGAAGGGTGAGAAGGAGGATGGGGAAAGGGAATTTGAAAATGCGAGAAGAATGCAAGGAATTAAGGAAACTACACACGCTATACACTCGAAATTAACAATCCAGTCACTAAATATTGGTTTTAATTACCACCATCACACCACCAAAACGACCAACCACTATTACCATCAAAAAAAAACTAATTAACATTTAATTTATCACTCCAACCTCCATACCAGCCAGTGCAACGTTACAACCCTTAATTAACCATCACAGTCAACTGCAAAGCCATCACACTACACACACCCGCTTTCACAACCATATAAACACATTACCTTTACCACTCACCATCATCATCCCACAACCTGCCTAACACCACTACCATTATTTAATCCACCCAGCATCAATACCATCAACTACCTTTATCTGCAACCACTACCTTCAACTACCTCCACTGCCATTAACCATCTCCAACCAGCCACCCACAACCAAGCACACACACAAAATCACACACCGAGTGAGGAATACGCAGCAAAGTAAACAGCAGTAAAAAGCCAAACGAGATCCCAAGAAAGTTGTTTTGTGTTCGCTCTAGAATTTAGGGAAGTGAAATGTTACGGCGACAGGAGAAATCTGAAACGAGCTCGGGTTCGGGGGGACCAGCCAAGAAAGAAGTACACGACATGTGGAGGCCTCGCGTGGCCAGGATTCACCTACAACGCATGACCTACTTCAAAACTGGGCACGGAATATTTATGTTGGGACACGTGGCTCCATCTTAGTCACCATGATTCTCCCAAATTTAAAACTCGATCTTTTTGCAGAGGTTGTGTGAATAATTTTTTCTAATGAATCTCGGGCTATAGAAATCTGCAAGCACACACACCCAACTTTTTAAAATGGATTTCTAAACTTCAGTCTTCAATCATTCTCTTTATCTCTATTCTGTTTAATTTGGCTTTTTTTTTCAATTTTTGCTTTCCTTTTCGTTGGCTGGGAGGATGTGGTGAAGGTGTGTCGACCTCCCCAAATCCCCAACGCGGGCACAAAGCTCCGTGAAGCCCCTGCAGCGTTGTGATGTGGGGAGGGGGAGGGGGATGATGGTATGGTGGGGCAGCGGTGCGTGTAAGAGGTTCACATACCATGAACAAAAGCAGCGGGGCATTGCGCCTCACTGCGGCCAAAAAGGTAAGTTAGTGACATCTTGGTTTTTACAGACCATTCCAACCACTAAACTCCAACACCAACACCACTACCTTCCCTGTTCATACTCTCATTATTGAAGTGTGATTTCTGAGGTTACCATACTCCTACCATCATCAACAGAATTAAACCTCTGCATTTACCTTAAATGTCACAACAGTAGTCTATCAAAAACCAGTTCAAGTTTGTCATTGCTATAACCAGAATCATAATTTTTCTACTACCTCAGTAAAAATGACTAATCACAACAATAACTAGCCCCAGTCCCTACCACTCATAACAATACACCAGCCACTTCCACCACTACCTCTCCTTTTCTCCTGCCCAACTACCAATAGACAAATCATCAGAAGCACTCCACTAGCACCAAGCTGGCACATGACACCCCCTAGTTGGCACCTGACACCACAATCAACAGGGGGCCATAAAGCAGAGGCACACAGTAGCCCTACAGTGCCACGGTAGCATAGCGGGACCACTAAGATGTGTGATGCAATCCTTCACCAATAGCTACACATAAATCCCCCCCCCCACCACCACCACCACTATAGACATCATACTACCACCAATACCACTACCAGACATACTACAACCAATACCACCCCAGCCACATACTACTATCTCCACCACCATCACCTAATACTGATACTACCGGTACTACTGATATACCGCCACAATCACAAATCATAATTATCATAATTTCCACTACAACCATTTCCATTCTTACCATCATCACCACCGCGTCACATGGATTTACTACATTAACCACAACCATCCATACATTATTCGGACATTATCAAGATAAACGGGCGAGATTAACTCCTCTCTCACTCTCTTTATGCCGCGGTGATCCACGGTTTTAGGAACAGTGATTCACTCACGTGACGTCATACTACCAGTCACTAAATCCCTCATCACCCCCAGAGTCTTGCCTGCCCAAACCCACACCTACTGTACAACTGACTTCCCCTTCCTGACAGAAAGCAGCGTGGGTGACTGAGATGAAAATGGGTTTGGGGGTCTGTGGGGCAGATACTGTGTCATTATACCTGTGATTTGCAATCCTCATCCAGAAAACTTACTTACTCCTTTCTGGAGCAGTTTTCTATATCATTTGTGTTAGGCTAATAAGTGTAAGAGAGAGAGAGTGTGTGTGTGTGTGTGTGTGTGTGTGTGTGTGTGTGTGTGTGTGTGTGTGTGTGTGTGTGTGTGTGTGTGTGTGTGTGTGTGTGTGTGTGTGTGTGTGTGTGTGTGTGTGTGTGTGTGTGTGTGTGTGTGTGTGTGTGTGTGTGTGTGTGTGTGTGTGTGTGTGTGTGTGTGTGTGTGTGTGTGTGTGTGTGTGTGTGTGTGTGTGTGTGTGTGTGTGTGTGTGTGTGTGTGTGTGTGTGTGTGTGTGTGTGTGTGTGTGTGTGTGTGTGTGTGTGTGTGTGTGTGTGTGTGTGTGTGTGTGTGTGTGTGTGTGTGTGTGTGTGTGTGTGTGTGTGTGTGTGTGTGTGTGTGTGTGTGTGTGTGTGTGTGTGTGTGTGTGTGTGTGTGTGTGTGTGTGTGTGTGTGTGTGTGTGTGTGTGTGTGTGTGTGTGTGTGTGTGTGTGTGTGTGTGTGTGTGTGTGTGTGTGTGTGTGTGTGTGTGTGTGTGTGTGTGTGTGTGTGTGTGTGTGTGTGTGTGTGTGTGTGTGTGTGTGTGTGTGTGTGTGTGTGTGTGTGTGTGTGTGTGTGTGTGTGTGTGTGTGTGTGTGTGTGTGTGTGTGTGTGTGTGTGTGTGTGTGTGTGTGTGTGTGTGTGTGTGTGTGTGTGTGTGTGTGTGTGTGTGTGTGTGTGTGTGTGTGTGTGTGTGTGTGTGTGTGTGTGTGTGTGTGTGTGTGTGTGTGTGTGTGTGTGTGTGTGTGTGTGTGTGTGTGTGTGTGTGTGTGTGTGTGTGTGTGTGTGTGTGTGTGTGTGTGTGTGTGTGTGTGTGTGTGTGTGTGTGTGTGTGTGTGTGTGTGTGTGTGTGTGTGTGTGTGTGTGTGTGTGTGTGTGTGTGTGTGTGTGTGTGTGTGTGTGTGTGTGTGTGTGTGTGTGTGTGTGTGTGTGTGTGTGTGTGTGTGTGTGTGTGTGTGTGTGTGTGTGTGTGTGTGTGTGTGTGTGTGTGTGTGTGTGTGTGTGTGTGTGTGTGTGTGTGTGTGTGTGTGTGTGTGTGTGTGTGTGTGTGTGTGTGTGTGTGTGTGTGTGTGTGTGTGTGTGTGTGTGTGTGTGTGTGTGTGTGTGTGTGTGTGTGTGTGTGTGTGTGTGTGTGTGTGTGTGTGTGTGTGTGTGTGTGTGTGTGTGTGTGTGTGTGTGTGTGTGTGTGTGTGTGTGTGTGTGTGTGTGTGTGTGTGTGTGTGTGTGTGTGTGTGTGTGTGTGTGTGTGTGTGTGTGTGTGTGTGTGTGTGTGTGTGTGTGTGTGTGTGTGTGTGTGTGTGTGTGTGTGTGTGTGTGTGTGTGTGTGTGTGTGTGTGTGTGTGTGTGTGTGTGTGTGTGTGTGTGTGTGTGTGTGTGTGTGTGTGTGTGTGTGTGTGTGTGTGTGTGTGTGTGTGTGTGTGTGTGTGTGTGTGTGTGTGTGTGTGTGTGTGTGTGTGTGTGTGTGTGTGTGTGTGTGTGTGTGTGTGTGTGTGTGTGTGTGTGTGTGTGTGTGTGTGTGTGTGTGTGTGTGTGTGTGTGTGTGTGTGTGTGTGTGTGTGTGTGTGTGTGTGTGTGTGTGTGTGTGTGTGTGTGTGTGTGTGTGTGTGTGTGTGTGTGTGTGTGTGTGTGTGTGTGTGTGTGTGTGTGTGTGTGTGTGTGTGTGTGTGTGTGTGTGTGTGTGTGTGTGTGTGTGTGTGTGTGTGTGTGTGTGTGTGTGTGTGTGTGTGTGTGTGTGTGTGTGTGTGTGTGTGTGTGTGTGTGTGTGTGTGTGTGTGTGTGTGTGTGTGTGTGTGTGTGTGTGTGTGTGTGTGTGTGTGTGTGTGTGTGTGTGTGTGTGTGTGTGTGTGTGTGTGTGTGTGTGTGTGTGTGTGTGTGTGTGTGTGTGTGTGTGTGTGTGTGTGTGTGTGTGTGTGTGTGTGTGTGTGTGTGTGTGTGTGTGTGTGTGTGTGTGTGTGTGTGTGTGTGTGTGTGTGTGTGTGTGTGTGTGTGTGTGTGTGTGTGTGTGTGTGTGTGTGTGTGTGTGTGTGTGTGTGTGTGTGTGTGTGTGTGTGTGTGTGTGTGTGTGTGTGTGTGTGTGTGTGTGTGTGTGTGTGTGTGTGTGTGTGTGTGTGTGTGTGTGTGTGTGTGTGTGTGTGTGTGTGTGTGTGTGTGTGTGTGTGTGTGTGTGTGTGTGTGTGTGTGTGTGTGTGTGTGTGTGTGTGTGTGTGTGTGTGTGTGTGTGTGTGTGTGTGTGTGTGTGTGTGTGTGTGTGTGTGTGTGTGTGTGTGTGTGTGTGTGTGTGTGTGTGTGTGTGTGTGTGTGTGTGTGTGTGTGTGTGTGTGTGTGTGTGTGTGTGTGTGTGTGTGTGTGTGTGTGTGTGTGTGTGTGTGTGTGTGTGTGTGTGTGTGTGTGTGTGTGTGTGTGTGTGTGTGTGTGTGTGTGTGTGTGTGTGTGTGTGTGTGTGTGTGTGTGTGTGTGTGTGTGTGTGTGTGTGTGTGTGTGTGTGTGTGTGTGTGTGTGTGTGTGTGTGTGTGTGTGTGTGTGTGTGTGTGTGTGTGTGTGTGTGTGTGTGTGTGTGTGTGTGTGTGTGTGTGTGTGTGTGTGTGTGTGTGTGTGTGTGTGTGTGTGTGTGTGTGTGTGTGTGTGTGTGTGTGTGTGTGTGTGTGTGTGTGTGTGTGTGTGTGTGTGTGTGTGTGTGTGTGTGTGTGTGTGTGTGTGTGTGTGTGTGTGTGTGTGTGTGTGTGTGTGTGTGTGTGTGTGTGTGTGTGTGTGTGTGTGTGTGTGTGTGTGTGTGTGTGTGTGTGTGTGTGTGTGTGTGTGTGTGTGTGTGTGTGTGTGTGTGTGTGTGTGTGTGTGTGTGTGTGTGTGTGTGTGTGTGTGTGTGTGTGTGTGTGTGTGTGTGTGTGTACTAAAAATATGATTGCTACCAACCTATAGTACAGTTCCATATGCGTCTGGGACAATCAAACGTAGCTTCCATTTCCATCGAACCCCCCTAAGCATAATCAAAGTAACTAGCCTATATTTACTCCACACCTCCTGAAATACTCCTAACGCAATAAACCATTCATCAAGATGCTTAACGTCTCTGTGCACAACCTAATTTACGTCCATTAGTGCCCTTGAGTCTCCTCCCACGCAGACAATCCTTCCCCTCCTCCCGTGATTTATTCCCAGGCTTTTAATAGCTTCTGTACATTAACTGCCCCCGGATTTTCTTGCTTCACCCTCGATCCTCACCCATTTATCTCCCAAATAGTCTCGTCCCTTTCTTCTTTCGCTTCACTCAATTTGCTCCATTCATCGATACTCCCCCTCCCTTTCTCTCTGTTTCTTTACCAGATAAGAGTACATTCTCCTTTCTCTGCTTTACCATATTCCTTCAATTTCCTTCCCGTGCAATCATCTACATTCATATTCCTTCACTGCCCCCCTAATACCGGTATATCTTTCTCTACCAAAACTCCCTTTCATCAACTACATGACTGTTCACTTAATTTTTACTTGTTTCATCCCAACATCTCTCCCCTCTGCCACCTCGCTTTCTCCAATAACGTACCGGTATGCGATCCGTTTTTCACCCCACTCATGTCAACAGCAACATATTTCTTCCTCTCACTTACATCCAGCACTGCCCCTTCCCCTTTCATTTATCCTGCATACTGTTGCTGTACCGAGTCATTCCCAAACTGTCATTTCTCCCTAACTAAACCGCTCCTGTGGCCAACTCTTCTTGTACCTTTACCTAAGTTGTCCCCCTCCTAGTGGCCAAGTCGCCCCTCTAGCCAAGTCAACCCCCCATCCCACATCCTCACTCCCACCCCTGGGCCTGGCTTCATAAACCTCGTCTCGCGTCTGGTGATTAAAACTTCCACAACCAGACTTTTCCCTTCCTTTCCCACCTAGACAACATCAGAATTTAGTGCCCCTCTGTCTTGTCGATGAACTAGATTGTGGAAGGAGCATGGGGAAGAAGGGAGAAGGGATGAGCAAATGAAAATAGGGATACTAAAATGAAGTAGGATCACGGAGATATAGAGATAGACACAATTAATAACTACAGGTGGAAGGGTCGTGAGGATTAGTGGAAGATTGATACGAGAAAAACAAAACTGAATTATACTAAACAAAAGCTATACGGGAGAGGGAAATACACCCACCCGGAATTCTCATTAAGCTGTATATCTCGTTACTCACTCCGAATGAGAGAAAGACAAGCCGGAGTCATATAACCAGACCTGACGGACAGAAAGTCAACCAGAATGGACAGGAAGGCAATCAAACGACGTCCCCCCCCCCCTTCAGACACATAGCCAGCCTTCACTAGCAAGGCCAAATGTATGTCACCTGTGACATCTCATGACTAAGGGTTATGTGTGTTATGTATGAAAGAGAAAATGGAGCATGTGTGTCGCACGTGATGGTCATTGTTAGGGGGTAGTGTATATTGCATTACAGAAGCATGAGTTGGCTTTTTGTATAATTCATAGGTATTGAATTAAGAAGGTATTTTTGGTGGGGCTTTCAGTTTCCTCTAAGCATACAGGTAGAGTGAAGATATGGCTAAATATTCGCCTAATATACCTAACTGCAACAATACAAACGATTGCATTCGTCTGAGTGGACCCTACATAATGATTATATAAATTAAACCAAATCTACAGCAATGACCAACAGTAAAAAATTTAATTGTAGTACATTATTCCTTGTATAAGTGTCCAATATTATATAACCAGGCAACATACAATCAACACTAACGATAGACCCTCATCCATTCACCTTTTAGGGTCTACATAACACCCACCATCTGGCAAGTGAAAGGCCAAAGATGCAAGCAAGAAACTTCCTCCTCCCTCCGTGCCCCTCCCTAAGTCAGGACGGGGCGTGACGGGGCAAGCAAAAAAACCCCGCCCACCAGGATGCTAATGGGAGCAGAACAAGACAAATGGGTGACCCGAGATGAAGTTAACAGCCTCAAATCGGGTGTAATTAGTCATGGTGTCAAGGTATATTACAAACACCTGCTGATAGCGTTGAGGCAACACACACACACACACACACACACACACACACACACACACACACACACACACACACACACTATGTCATACTTTATGTTCCTTACAGTCGTCGTCAATCGGCACCGCACCACATACATGAAATTATAATACTACTATGACTTCAACTATTCTTCCCGTCACAAATGAACTTGCACAGCGCTAAATACAAGAAAGGTTTCTAGTGTCACACTTCTGCCACATCAATTACATTTCTTCTCGCAACCACCACCACCACCACTACCCCCCCCCCCTGCGGGAGTCTTCACACACATCCTGGCTGTTCCCACTCACTCTCCTCCCACACCTCAACACTATACCCACCCACACTACCCAAACCATCCCCACCCCCGCCCCACTACTCTGCCACCTGCAAGAACTCCACACACAACTTCAATCTGTCACGCCAGCCACACTCTTTCCAACACCAAAACCTATCCCCCAATTCCAACCATAATAAAAAAAAGAAAAATAATAATAACCACCAAAAATAAATACATGTAGGCTACCTTCGTAACCGAGATTACCTGCGGTGACTTGACAGAGGGAATGCTTAGAGGCGTGCACTTACTACGGGATGTCAACAGTGCCTTTACAGTCATATCCCGTGGCACCCTTGGAGATAAAACCCTTGTCGCCCGCCGGAGAAAAGCAGGAGTGGAGGGGAGGAGGTATACAAGGGAAAGGTAGAGGGTAGGTTAGGTTAGATTATGAATATATTATGCCCTAGGGAGCAGGCGAGGAGAATATGGAGAGAGTTACGAATTACGATACGTGTACTAAATAAAGAAGGCAGGAGGAAATAATTGGGAAGTAGACAATTATATATTCTTAAATAATAGAGTATCAGAATAGTAAACATATACATTAGACAAGGTGGGAAAATGGGGAAAACAGCTAACAAATATATGGGGATATTTAACGTCGTAAGAATGGATGATGATTGACTGGCATGATGAATCAAGGGAATAAGACCTGAAAGAATGCCAATGCCCGCTGGAAACAAAGCCGGGACGAAGGAAAAACTATTAATACAACTTAGAGAAAAGATGGCACGTGTAAGAAAAATCGTGGGAAAAAATATAGAGTTGAAGTTCTGAAGGAAGAGCTGAGAGGGAGGGAATAAGTTTGGGTAGAGTAGGATGGTAAGGAAAAAAGAGGATGGGGTAGGGAGAGGATGGGGTAGGGAGAGGAGGGGGTAGGGAGTGAGAGGAGGATGGGGTAGGGAGGGAGAGGACGATGAGGTAGGGAGGGAGAGGACGATGAGGTAGGGAGGGAGAGGACGATGAGGTAGGGAGGGAGAGGAGGATGGGGTAGGGAGGGAGAGGAGGATGGGGTAGGGAGGGAGAGGAGGATGGGGTAGGGAGGGAGAGGAGGATGGGGTAGGGAGGGAGAGGAGGATGAGGTAGGGAGGGAGAGGAGGATGAGGTAGGGAGGGAGGGAGATGAGGAGGAGGTAAGAAAGGAGGGGATGAGGGGTGAAGGAGAGGGAAAAAGGCTGCAAAGGTGGGGAAAAAACGAAGGTTGGAGGGAGTGAGGACAGGAAGTGGAGAACAAACAGGGAACATGAGGACTCCCCACAGGGCCTTTGTCGCGCGGAGGAATGAGAGAGAAATTCGGGAGTGAGGAGACGGAAGGATCTGGGGAAGGGAGGAGGGGGATAGAAGAGGAATAGAGACGAGGAGAGAGAGAGAGAGAGAGCATGGTGTTAAGATTTCCCCTGTCACCACAATTCTTCTCGCCTGGCATAAATTCGAGTGTTTTTTTTTTTCTCCTTGCAGTCTGCCTGGGTGTGTGCACAGGGTTAGGGTTAGGGTGGGGAGTGGTGCAACGTCAACAGAGAAGAGGGGTTTCAGTTTTGGGGCTCGGGATGCAGGGTAAGGAGGGGGGGGGGGATGGGAAGAGGGAGTAAGGGAGAAAGGATATCGGGAGGCAGTAGAGAGTAGTGGACGGAATGGATGAACAAGATAAAACAAATGTAAAGAACTTGGAATGAAAAGGGAGGGTAAGGAGTTGTATCTTACTCGAGCTGAGGGAGTAGAGAAAGGTTGTGGAAGTGAATTTGTGAAGGAAAAGATTAATCCAAGTTGCTTACTTAGGAGGGAGGGCCTAGGAATGGAGTAGACTGTGTTGTGAGTTTATTTATGTGAGGAGGGTTGCAAGGAGCGTATGGGGGTGATAGTGGAGAGGAAGGGTGTGCATTGCTTGGGAGGGAAGGACGGCATGAGTACTGAGAAGGGATTTGTGTTGCGTAAGAGGATAAGAGGCGAGAATACATGGAAAAAGGTATGATGAAAAAAACGCGTGTTGCTTGGAAGTTAAGAAGTGAACATAGAGAAGAAGCTAGAAGCATGTGTGAGAGAGAGAGAGAGAGAGAGAGATGAGGGGAAGAGGCGAGAGTACAGGAAGGGTTAGGAGTGGAGGGGAAGGAGAGTACAGGAAGGGTTAGGAGTGGAGGGGAAGGAGAGTACAGGAAGGGTTAAGAGTGGAGGGTAAGGGGGTGAGAGTACAGGGAGGGTTAAGAGTGGAGGGTAAGGGGGTGAGAGTACAGGAAGGGTTAGGAGTGGAGGGTAAGGGGGTGAGAGTACAGGGAGGGTTAGGAGTGGAGGGTAAGGGGGTGAGAGTACAGGGAGGGTTAGGAGTGGAGGGGAAGGGGAGTACAGGGAGGGTTAAGAGTGGAGGGTAAGTGGGTGAGAGTACAGGGAGGGTTAAGAGTGGAGGGTAAGGGGGTGAGAGTACAGGGAGGGTTAAGAGTGGAGGGTAAGGGGGTGAGAGTACAGGGAGGGTTAGGAGTGGAGGGGAAGGGTTGCCTGCTACCACCATTACTACAGTATCGGGTGACGCGGCACCACAACAACACAAAACACCAAACTCAAACCCACCATTATTTTACCTCGCGTTATCAGCCCGTATCTGTCGGGGTGGAGCTTTACGAATAAAATACAGTCTACACTCTCCCTCCTTCTCCTTCTTCTTCTCTTCCCCTAAACGTCGCCTTACGCACCTTTAGAAGTGTTGAGGAAAAAAGGTTTGATGGTCTTTGAAACTTCAAGAATTTTGCGAATGTTTTACAATCTCGGGTAGATTATATTTTCTTCACCTTAAAGGAAACGTCCTCAGCAGTCAGGTTATAGCAGGAAATTGTTTACAAGCTCTAATTAGTAGGAAATTATAAGGTAAATGCAAAGTTAATTGAAAAGAACCAGTCCCTCAATGCAATTTTTTTTTTTTTTTCATTCAACCATTAAAAGTGACAAAAATACAAAATAGTATAAAATAATATTCGCGCTTGAGCTATCAACCGACGATGTGAACCCTCAAGGAAGTACATCAGGCATTTAATGAGAAATTCATACGAGAGTTCTCAACACCACACTTGCATAAGGTGCCAGCATGTCTTGCCCTAAGTTGCCCCACAGATGAGTCATCTAAAGGGGACCCGCCCTGAGTGAAGACGCACTCCCTTCCCCGCCCCGCCCCAACACCAACACGCTCTTGGGGTGAATCATCCAACCTGACAAGCCACCTACCCACATGCTGCTCCAGGTATTTACACACATGAACGTACACACACACACACACACGTGTAAACACGCACTTGCAGATAAATAAACTCAGGCAGACAAGCAGGAACACACACGAATACGAACACACACACACTAATACGAACACAGGTTCACGACATATTAGGTTCAATGACACAGACAATATAATCGGGTCACCATACCTGAGTATTAATACGTTAAAGCAATAAAATGATCACATGTCTCTAGCAGAAAAGAGTAATGGAGGACTGAGAGGAGGCAATGGAACAAAACGGTGAAGGAAGGAACGTAGAGGCAAGAATTAAATGTTTGGGTGAGTGTATGTATAGGGAAGCGGCGAGGAACGTGTGGAAAAATGGGAACGGGAAAACAGGAGAAGGCATGACGAAGGGAAGGGAAGGCAACACAGAGACAAAGAGAGGTAAAGTGAAAGTGAAGGTGAGGAAAGAAAGAGAAGGAGGAGGAAGAAGAGGAGGGGGAGGGAGAAGAGGAGAAAGAGGAAGGGGGAGGAAGAGGAGGAGGAGGGGACGTATCGGTGTGTTTACGTCACCTGCACCACGAGGCTAAGACAGTGGAACAACACAAGTGATCACACACACACAACACCGGGGTCTCCAATCCACTCACCGCTACAAATACAATAAGTACATCACACCTATATATAAGTAAATACACATGGATCTCCTATTTATTATACATTCCACGTTTAGTTTGTTTCTTCAGTGCACCTATGCTGATGATTAAATAAAAAGAAAAAAAGTGTCCTATCCATCAATATTCATAACCAAAGAATATATACGTAATAAAATATTCTGTTCCAACCAACCAACCAACCAACCACACACACAAGCGATAAATCCTCACAGTCAAGTGACAGGCACCTTAAGAGGTCTCGATTAACGGCTTTCAAACCTGAATCTATTGCGGTCTGTAGATAGTGTAGGCGGCGGTGTAAATACCTTCTCTTTATATAATTTTCCTTTCAAAAAGTTCATTTTAAACCTAAACTCAAAACAATCTGGGGACCAGCAGGCAACGCTCTATAATAAGCTGCCTTTAAATATATCGGTACCTCTGTAAACAAACACTAGCTATTTTAACTCCGTCTTTATATACCACAACGTAAGTGGTTGTATATTATTTTTGGCTTCCCTTCACATTCAGTATGAATATCTGTCATTTTTATGGCTGTGATGCAAGCAGACTAGGTTACTGATATCAAGTACATAGGACCCCTCAAATGTTATCAATATCTTGTTGTATAATTATTTTATTGAACCTCAAAATATCGGACTTTATAAGAGAAGTGGTCACACGTTGGCAAAGTTTCAACATAACCATAAAATTCTGCAAACTTTCTTATCAAACCTTTGCAATGTAATATGTTATTCCTAGATCTCCTTACTTTACCTAACAAGTGGGCCCACGTCTTGCAATCCTAACTAACACAGTGACTATCAAACCAACTGCAACAACAAAAGATGACAAATGATTACAACATCCTCGAGTAACACTCAAACAGCCCAGACACTCACAACGCGTCACTGACCTCTCCTCTGTTACGTGTACACACATACACCACTTGCTTCGTACTAAAGGGATCACAGAACATGATAAATGGACCTTTCAAGAGACGGTAAAGACATAACCAGCTTCCCCTTCCCATCAACATTTTACGCATCGCTCGAGTTTTCATCCATCCTTGGATATAAAAAGACATATTAAAAGGGATATCTTAAAAACACACCCTGAGAGACGGACATAGCGGTGCATTCACAAGACGGCAGAATAAGACTGGTTCTTCTTGGTCTACTGTATACCGTACTCCCTCTGGGGCCACCATCACCACACCAGTGAGAGCGGACTCGTCAACCTCATACAGGGCTCACATTACAAGGGACCAGGGAGATGTCTGGCGTTTGCATCACAGTCTGGGGGAGTGATGGTGGGGGTGGCGACTGATTGGGAGGGAGGGATGGAGGGAGGGGGGGTGAAGATGGGAGATGGGGAGTAAAAAGGAGGGACATGTGGGTGGGTGGGTGGGTGAAAGAGGAAGGGTAGCGTGGTGTAGGAAGAAGTGACATGGGGATGGGAGGTGTGGCCGGTGTGGGGGAGAAGACACTATGGGAAGGGAGGCAAGTCGTGTTGGGAATCGTAACGTGGATGATGGAGGGAGGGAGTAGAGTGGCAGCTGAGTAGTGGATGAGGGAGAATGGGATGGGTACGTAGGGTTGTTCTGAGAGTAAGTAAAATATGGTCGAATCTTCGCACAATGTTTTCCACTACACATCCACAGTTTGAAGGAAAGGCAACAAAGGACGGACCAATTTTAATAAGGCATAGTAACCGTGCATTTTTTTTTTCCTCCCAATGTCCAATCCACATCAGCGGTTGCCAGATTGCCAAACCACTGAAGCAGACCAAACTCTTGACAGACATTCGTTCCGTACCAGAATGTTACATAAACTGCGCACAGTAAATCTTACATGGCATCAAAACATCTCCGTCAGATATTGAGCCTGGTACTCCTTTGACAGTAATAATGTCCCCCAGGTGTAACCAATGGTCGATTAACTACCATAATATCTACATACACAAGGATATCTGAATGCAAATGTCACTCATATACATATATATTACGCAATATATAACTCAGCTGCAGTAGGTACTGATCCGGTTATTAGCTTTTTTATTCTTTCTTTCTTTTTTCACGCCAACTACACAACTCACTCATTCTTACACCGTTGTACAGGACACCTTCGAAACGTGATCTGTGAACTTACGATGAATCAAACACTCCATTCCTCTTTAAAGTACTTCAGCCTAAACTGCGTTCCCTTGCTTCTAAATAATCTCTTCCACTTCACTGCCTCATCTACCACTTCACTCACTACCACTATTTTTACCACTCAACCTTACCACATCCACTCACTCCCTACATTCATCCCATCTCTCATATAGAAGCACATGATTATATATAACGAAAACGTATTGCTCATACATCTGTTTTATACTGGCCAATGTTTCCTTACAATCTCATTATACTAGTAACTAGACAAAAGCATTTTCTACACAGCATGAGATATAGTTCTTTATCAATTGCATAGCAAATTAACATATCTCTTAAAACATATTATAAAAGATAAATGCCACAGCATCCTGTAGAGATAATATTCCCTCCTTAGTAAAGCTAATTTGTTCAGCCTTGAGGCACTGACTATAAATATTACGAGGGTAACACGTCGACGATTTGGAGTCCATAAAAACTATTCCTCAAAATAGACAACAACATTATTTGTGCATCGTATTATACTGTGGTTGCGTGGCACAGCTTGGAGGAACCTGTAGCATGAAATATGTTACTTCCTCAAGCAATGAATGAACCCAACCATGGAGTCACCAAAATAAAACAAATGAGATAAATGGCAACAGGAAGAGACAAAATTATCCCCCATAAAACAAGACCTGTGTGAAGGAGAAGTTCTTGTTGAGAGGCAGGGGAAGTCTTTGTCTAGAGGCAGAGAGAATGGGAGGAAGGGGAGTACAGAGGGAAGGGGAGTACGGAGAGAATGGGGGGAAAGGGAGTACGGAGGGAATGTGGAGACCGGGAGTGACTTCTATATTTGGAGAGGCAGGGAGGGGAATTATAAGGGTAAGGTAGATGAAAATGGAGGGATGGGGAGAAGGTACAACAGTTGGGGAGGGGGGAGAAGTTCAGGTGTGGTTTGGGGTAAGACTGCCTTGTGGAAGAGGTGGCAGGGTTGCAACAGATGCGATGAATGGTTGGTTGGCTGGTAAGGGAAGGTTTGTGTGGGATGTGTAATTTTGTGTTGGAATGTAGATGCTTGGGAAGATAGCCTGTAGTTTGTACATGGGGAGGGTAATTTGTCTGGGGTGTGTAAACATGGAAAAGGTAGTCTTTTCTGGGGTGTGACAAGGGTGGTCTCACTCCTGTTTCATTTCTCCAGCTAACCTTACATTTTCGCTATGTTCCTTCTGTTTCCGTACCTTCCTTCATTTCGCTGGACTCCCTTACCTCGCCAAACCTCTTTTAAATCCGCTGTGAAGATGTGAAGTGAACAAATCCAGGCCCAGTGTTACAATAAAGCATTAAGCCAAAACAGAATATTAAGCAACAACGCCATACGAGGCAGTAAAAAGACGACCCCTCATATGGTGCAGTTTGTTACCCAAACGAAAACATATTCCTTCCCTATAAAGCAGATAAAAGTTCTATGCCAAGCAGCGATCTCCCAACCAACATTCATCCAAATGACTCACTTTCTTAGCGATCTAAAGACATAACTACGGCAGTTTTACAGTTTGCAAATGTTATCAAATTAAGGGTCTCTCAACAAACAAACAAACGAACGAACACACAGTCTTACATCTATACACCTGTCTCGATATACACAGTATTTCGACGAAACACTTGTGAATATCTCATCCCAAACACCTGCACCTTTCCCTTCCACACCGAAACCACACTCCTCATTCCCTTTTTATTTATTTCTCTCTCAACCCACTTCCTACACACACACCGGTTATCTGTACATAAAGAACACTATACATACCTTCAATCCTCACCATCAAACTAACCCCATCCCCACGACCGTCATTGTATATTATTATAACTCGTTACAAATAGTTACTTGAATATAATTACCACCATCGATATTTTTGTCGTGATAAGAGCATGCACTAGTTTTCTCTTACTGTTCGGGTGACGTTACCTTAGGATAACCTGACTCTGCTGTGCTGTGCTGTACAGTACACCTGTTTTGATGGAACGTGGTAGATATTATCACATACACTATCACACAAAACAAGAGCGACATTTACCACATAAATATATGACTCGCTAAACTACTACTACTACTAGTCCACAATATCTCCCATAGCTAAAAGAATCACATTACTATCACTGAAGTGAACGACCATCTAAATATTATTAAGTATAGCCATGGCTGAAAGTCCATGAGCAGGGGTTGGTGCAAAGCCACAGCCGATACTGGGCAGAGTTCAAACTTAAGTTTCCACACACCCTCTGACCGTGGTAGCTTGCAGCTGAATCAATTGTTAGTAATGTTGTTTGGGCACATTTTATGTTCTTAGAATTACAAGAGATAGCTGTGCTCCCTTTTCATGGACTTTCAGCCATGGCTGTACAAGTTGGTAATACCTCGGGTACAATCCTTTTTGTCTCCTGCACATGTAACTATAAATAATCATGGTAATAAATTATTGATCTTTACATACGTAGTTTATCTGTACTTCATCGTGTGACAGTTTAACTAAAGCTATTTCACTGACAATGTTTTAAAAGTTTGAGAACTCGAGAAATTACTGTAACCTTAACTTAATCTGCATGAATTTTGTCTGGAAGTAAATTCATGGTATCTTTCAAACACTATCGCCAACCTAATTTTCAGTTGTCCTAACATTTTCCCTCGTCCTTTCCCAAACATTTACCCTTGGTTTCTTCTGTCATCACTAGCTAATGTATTTCCATTCCCAGTCGCATATCAGTTAATATTGGTCCAGGTTCTTCATGTAAAAATAAGATAATAAACTGACGTGCTTAATTTCTATCCTACCTGATAGCGATGGTTTCCTTTTCATCTTGGGGAAAATAGTTCATGTTGGCTAGTCTTACAATTCTTGGTTAATCTCACTTTACTATTATTCATCCTTCACATAATTAGCGTTGGAGGTTTGTTTCACTTCACTTCCTTATACCTACCCCCTTCATTTAATATTCAGCAGTCAATTCGCCTGCTTCCACCGTCCCGAGCATTTAATTTTCCTCTCCTTTCTTCTCAAACTTCATCATCGCATTCGAGTGTAAGTCCAATCTCCCTCACTCATTCACGTGTAGCTCTTTCCGATGCTTGCTTGCACACTCATTTTCTCTCTTCCCCTTGCTTGTCCACTTACTTTATCAACTCTCTTGCCACTTATCCTCTTCTGCCCGCCCACTCCCACTTGCTCCCTACTTCTCTCCCTCGCTCTTATCATTTTTTCTTAACTTTCCCTCCATCACGGCTCCCACATTCCACTCTTTAGTCATCCTCTTCTACTTGTATACATACTCCCTTCCCCACCGGATTTCCCATTCTTCTCTATCCTTGCCTTACATACTATAATACCATGCCACTCGTTGTTTATCCTTCACTCTTTGCTTTTCATGATCTCTTTGACTATGCTTTTCCACCTCATCCAAACCTCTCGACTATATTATTTACCATACATTATCTTAGTTCGAATCTAAATTAGGTATCCTTGGTACTTTACTTATTCTTCTTCGTTCATCTAACTCCAGTTCGTCAGCAAACCCTCCACACATGCTATCAGGAACGACATCATTAAGAAGGAAAGCATGAACGAAAAAATAAAAGAAAAAATATTGGAGAGGTTGAGACATGGACTGAATGAAATACTGGTCTGAATGAGGAGGAAGGAAGGGGGGGCGGGGGGGGGGGGGCTCAACTCCACAATCACCACTTACTATATTTTGTTACCTTACCCTCCACCCCCTCTGGATGAATGAGGAGCTCCATCACGGCAACACAATAACAAATGAAACCCAACACGCCTGCCCTTCTATCAACAAGCTACCCCTTCCCCTCCCTTGGGCTTCATCCCTCCCCACCACTAACCCAAAGATAACGTTATCAAATACTTCCCAAGGGAATTCCCGAAGCATGGTACTATTTATTATCTGACAAGCACGTATTACATAACACCGATCCCAGGTGTTTTCCGCCCTCATCTTCGTATCATTAACTAAGGGAGTCTTTTGTTAAGGGGAAAGTGGAGTCTACGTAACCCTCTAAACAATGAAAATAATAATAATAAAACAAAAAAAAGCAGAGACAATGGAGACAGAGTTCAGGGATGGTGATGAAATTTGAGTGAGAAAGATGCATTATTACAACAGTGGAAGAGGGAACACAATTAGGAATGAATGTCCTTAGAAGGTCCTTGGAGCGGTGAGGGAATGAATGAATGAGGAGGAAGGGGGGGTGAGAAACGGGGAGAATGGTGGGGGATACACAAAAGAAAAGGATATCCGATCAAGATGAAAGACTGAGATAACTAACTACTAGATAGGGAGAGAATGGAAGGCGGCGAGAAAATTATGAAAGTGAAGAGAGCAAAAGAGTATAAGGCAAGATACGAGGAGAGAATGAGAAAATGGAGATGAAAGTTACGATGGGAGGAAAGGAGAGAGGGAGAGAATGGAGTAGTAAAATATGAGGCCGAGTAATGAGATGGTGAGGGAAGCGAGGAACTACAACAAGCAGCCAGTCTGGGTGAATGAAGCAGCAAACGCCTCACACACCAGCAACAGTTGGTTATAGTTATCATCTTGGGAGAACCCCATGCACTCAGTCTCCCACATCCATCCACCTCACCTGCTGCTCCTCCACTTCTAAACATAATAATACCCACCATTACTCCCCCGTCGTCTTAAATGGGCCGTTTTATGTCGAGGAATGAATTTGAGGGTTATACTGATTTCTCCAGAAGATGCCACGAAACAGAAACCCATATAGTAACACTGAGCTCGTCTGTTTAATGCATGGTATAGTTTGGTGATATCAGTAACGGTATCCTTCCAATTCGACCAAAACAATATGATTCACTTAAACGTGTCTATGCTTTCCTCCACACCGTTACCAACATCTTTACATTTAATATCTAAACAATTAACATCTTTAAACTGACCAATCCCATCGTTTCTCACCATGACCCGTCCATTCTCCTTCCCTACCTACTGCCCCTCATCACTCAACTTCTTCCCCTCCTTCACCACCATCCAATCAGGTTCTTAAATAAATCACACGTGCCGCTGGAAGGAAGATATAATATAAGACACAGTGGAGACAGGCGAGTGGAAGGGAAGGCGGTGGTAGAGATAGTTAGTGAGATTAGGAAAGCAGAAGCGAGGGAAAGGAAAGGCGATCGAGCTGACAAAAAAGAAACAGGCAGAAGGGAAGGGATAATTATAAGTCACAAAAATAGGTTAAGACACGTTTAAGGTTAAGAAAAGAGGAATAACTGACAAGAGAAAAGATAAGTACCACTAAGAAAATAAGAAGAAAGTCAAGATCATTCCTCACCCCACCACGGATTAGGAGAGAAGATATCAGCAATTGAAGGAAGCAAAAGATAAGGCAGCGTGCAATGGATGCATATGTAACAAAGTGAGAGAGAAAGACTGCGAAGGTGAACGACGAAGAAAGGAAGCTAAGAGGGGAGAAAAAGGAAGCAAAGAGGGGAGAAAAAGGAAGCAAAGAGGGGAGAAAAAGGAAGCAAAGAGGGAAGAAAAAGGAAGCAGAGGGGAGAAAAAGGGAAGCAAAGAGGGCTGAGGGAAGAGAAACTATGAGATACAGGGAAAGGATATGGTGGACAGACAAAGGTGGGAGGTAAAGGTAAATAAAAGACACAGGAATGAAGGTTAAATAAAGAGATCAAGCAAATGGTCGTGAGGAAAAACACAAAAAAAAACGTGAATTGTGTGTGATGGAAATACGTGAACATGAAAATATACAAGTGATGTAGAAGAACAAAAAATATACAGAGAAAGAAAGAAATACACGTTGCTACAATAAACCCAGAGATGACTGACGAAACATATTTGGTAGAGGATCGCTGTGGATTAAAGTTAAGGAGTGTGTGACAAAAACTAATGGAGTGTCGTAGTCATCTAGGTGGTGTGTGTGTGGGTGTGTGTGTTGTGGAGGACGGGGTGTGTGAGATGGCAAAGAATGTTAAGGAGAAAAATGAGAGAACAGGTTGAAGCAAAGAAGTGGGTGTACGGGCCTTGAGAGAGAGAGAGAGAGAGAGAGAGAGAGAGAGAGAGAGAGAGAGAGAGAGAGAGAGAGAGAGGTGGGGGGTCAGCCTCATCACACAATAGTTCATTAACTCATACAATGAACTAAGTTTTTTCTTTTACTTTTTTCTTGGCTAATGATATGTACTACGTAAGTAATGAAGTTAACAGCAAACAACAACCGATAAATCATGCCAGACACAAACAAAGGCGATGAAAGTGTACCATGTGAGAAAATCAGACTGAATTATGAAAAAAAAAAATGTATATACAAAAATGGAAATTCCGACTGAATTAAGAAGAAAAAAAATGTATATATAAAAATGGAAGGTATATGTATATTTGTATGTGCAGGTGTACGAAGAAGGTATATATAAAAAGGGAAGGTGTGTGCGTGTGTGTGTTCGAGAAGGGGTTATTGCTCGGTTCAAGGTCGCCAGTTCATGGGGGCAAGGGAGGGGTGCCTTGTGTAGGAAGAAGGAGAGGACTGTGTTAGTAAGGGAGGGAGGGGAAGGAGAAGTAGAGAGACGGTGAAAAGAGGATTGGAAGGAGAAGTAGAGAGACGGTTAAAAGAGAATGGGAAGGAGAAGTAGAGAGACGGTTAAAAGAGAATGGGAAGGAGGAGTAGAGAGACTGTGAGAAGAGGAGGGGAGGGAGAAGTAGAGAGACGGTTAAAAAAGGATGGGAAGAAGTAGAGAGACGGTGAAAAGAGGAGGGGAGGTGAGGGAGAAATGGAGAGACAGTGAAAAGAGGAGAAGAGGTGAGGGAGAAATGGAGAGACAGTGAAAAGAGGAGGGGAGGTGAGGGAGAAATGGAGAGACAGTGAAAAGAGGAGAAGAGGTGAGGGGGTGGGAGAAGTAGGGACGGTGAGGAGAGATGAGGGTTGAGATGCTAAGAAGTAATGGGTGGTAAGAGGAAGGGACAGGAGTCAACTGAAAAGCCTAATATAACATACTCGTAAATAAACAGTATTATTGATTGTAGGTTGGAAAAAAAAAACATAATAAACTAGGATACAACACAATACATAAGAGGAATCAAACGAGGTGCAAAGGATATACGCAGAATATTACATGGTTCAAATATTACGGTAACAAAATTAGGGCAAATACAAACACACCTACATGAAAAAACATAATAATAAATAAAAAATAAATAATAAATACAAACAAGTAAACATTATTATTACGAAGGTGGATGAAAGGGAGTAAAGTGAAGTTACATGAAAAAAGTTACACGAAAAAAAAAAAAAAAAAAAAAAAGGCTAAATGAACAAAAAACGGACGAAGGATACATACGAGGGTAGACCAAAGTAATTACCCAGACCTGCCAACAAGACCGTAAGATATAATGTCGTAATTTTAGAGCCACAGGCGGGAAAAAATAATTACTCGTGCGCAAGAGTCGTAAATTGCATCTGATTACTATAAAATGACGCCGTTAATTGCAATATCAAGGCGATTACACTGCAATTAAGCGTTACGACATTGTAGATTATTACGGTACCGATGGATCAGGCATAATTTACGATGCACGGCTTCTTCACAGATCAAGAGATACATTAAGGCAAATAAATATATTGAAAAAAAAAAAACTATAATATTCCCTATGATTAATCCCTGCCGTCTCGTTTGATTAGCCTCCACACACACACACACACACACACCTATAAATTAATCCCACTTAAAGTTCTTCATTCACTTCTCTGTATTCCCATCATTAACTCCATCGATTCTGTTGCAGTAACTTGTCAATTCGCCTCACAAATGCTACTCCAATGACTCCTCAAACCCAATATTTCATTTCCTCTCTAAATTCAATTAAGGGACCATGTGATGTAGTCAGAAAATTGGATATAAATGAGTCCTTCAAATAGTGCCACGAAACACCACCTACTTAAAAGGTCTTGTTTCGTGGCAGTCAGGAGGAATCAAAAGCCACCAGGTCTAATACACGATTACAGGGTCCCTTAATACTGAACACACACACTAACTAAATCTCCCTCATTCGACGTGTAAACACAGGTGTATATTCACAAGTGTATATTCAGCAAAGATTTCAACTCTAATACATCCTCAATCTCACGACTACTTGAACCTGCTCACCTCAACCTCGATCCTTTAAATAAAACTTTTAAATATACAGAATATAAGTCAGCACCGTCAAAGAAATAAATAAAAAAAGGAACGAAGGAAAAAAAAAAGTAGAGGGACTGGCCAATGAAGAAGCAACCGTCACACCCACTTTGTCTCCTGTCACTGTCAGAGGGAGGGGGGGAAGGAGGGGAAAGGGGAGCTGGTAACCTGTGCTAAATGGGGCGGAAGACGCTACGCTAGCCATCATTTACAGAACAGAGACATATGGCCCCCTCGAATCATCACTAACACACACATCAATAAAGAGAGGGGGATAGGTGATCTAAAATAATCATTAAGGGAAACTAGGAGTGGATTTAGTGGACTACTTAATTAAGGGGGTTGTACAGTGTTGGTAAATATCGAGCAACTGATGTCTCCAAACTATTCCAAGCGACAGGCCACCATTATTCTTGTTAATCTGGTCCTGTTTCCTTACATGCATTGGAGGAATCAAGGCGCTCCTATATACCAAAAGTGTATTAACCCATAAATACACAGAGACAACGTTAAAATTATTATACAAGTACTGAAGAAGCATTACGGAAGTGCCGTAATAATCATATTCCCATGCGATAATTACAACAGAATTCCTTTAATCAAATTACCTCCAGTTTGGATTATAAAGAGTATATTGGTTTTAAAAATAAGGCCTGTAATATAATGATCGTCATCAACTATCACATTGCAAACTAATTAATTGAGTCAAGTGAATATATACCGGATACAAATAACTCAACGTGGCAGGCTAGAATGGATGAGCCTACAAATATTTACACCTCCTCCCATCGCTGCTACAGGTTGCTAACATAGTGTGACCATTAGTTTCTAACTTTAAAACAACACTTGACACGTGGCTAACAAATGGATCCCAGTATTACAGTATTCCGCTATACAAGAACACCACACAATTTGCAAATCATATTGCAAAAGTGCTACACTTCGCTAAAGAAAAAAAACAACAATAATGACTGGTTATCAGACATACCGATAATCAGTCATTAAAATTTGAAGAATATTAAATAAACAAGACTTAAAATTTACACAAGTCAATTTCCCGTTAAAAGAACACTGTAACAATCAAACTAGATGAAAGTTTACTACTGAGGCCGTGTTATGCAGTGCAGGTGACAATATTCCGATGAAAGGAATGCTAATGTTCGTAACTGCACATTAACATTATATTATTTTATAATGGGTAACTGCGGGTCATGGTTGTTTAGGCTCACAACAGAGGGTGTGAGTGCGAGACCACCAAGATACTCTAGGCCTGATGGAAGGTGAGTCAGTGGGCAATGACGTCACGGAATCTAGAATAAAGGCCTCCATAGACAATCATTCATGTCTGCGCAACTAGGTGACTGTGCAATCATTTAAATTTGCCACACACTAGCAAGAAGACTGAGATGTAACAACATATTATCCTGCATCACTGTACAGGGGTGTGATTGACGAAAAGCTTGTTGGATATGGTTCAGTCATTTGCGCAAACCATCAATCACACCCACACACGACGGTTATGCCTGGACAACCACTCAGTTTGTGAAGGCATGATTGATAGTCTATGGAGGCCCTAAAGAGCGCGCTGCCTCAGTTAACCTTTCACCTTAGGCAAGGGTAATTGCCGGTGTGTGATCCCAAACATTTCCACATTTTAGTGTACTTTCAGGTTTCATTTTTATACATTTACAATGCCGTATGACTGTGCTGTACCGAAGTGTAAAAAAGGGAACTATACAAATGGTGCCAAAGTCCATATATTTTCGTTCTCAAAAGAAGAAAGCCTTGCTAACACGTGGGTAAGTGCAATCAAGCGGGAGGATTTTAAACCCAACAAACACAGCAAAGTAAGTACCATAAACTAATTATTCCTTTATGTAGCTATGTCACTATGCCTGTAGAACTAGGTTTTTGCCTAAAACACGAGGTTTCCATGTAATAGAAGCAAAAATTTGAGAAGTTTCTTTGCAGTGCATAGCATTGCATCATCCAAACTGTAAACCTTGAGCAAGTAATTGATTTAAGTACATAAAAGTTCATGTAGCCTAAGTTAATTGTTAATAATGTATTTGTTTGTATTTATATATCTATATATATAATTGTTTGATTTAATGACCTGTGAAAGGAGAGAGCATTGATTGAAAATGAGAAATTGTTGTCCAGCCATGAGAAAACTTATTGCATTGTTCTATATTGTTTAGAATTTAGGTGATAGCCAAAATTATAGTACTGTACCAGCATTCGGGTGCTGACAGTTTGCTATCATTGTGTTGCTGTACAATCTGTTAGCAAATATTGTGCCCGAGAAAAAAAATGGTTACATCCTATATCTTACTTCGAAAATACAACCCTCCAATTGGTTTACAATAAGACTACAGTATCATATTAATAGTAACTGTAAAGATCACCGGGAAACAGAATCACCCTTGGGAAAAAAAAAATAATAAAAAAATAAAAAATAAAAAAAAACTCAACAGATGTGGTCCAATTACTATGGTACTGCTACGATGATAACTAGTCAAGTCAGCCATGATAATCTCTTAAGAGTTGCCCGTGAAATGATTCATATCTCACCACACGTCAACTGTGCGGTACTACAACCACTTTTTCTGGCCAATGTACTGACAACTACAATTATTTATTTTTTCTTGTGTGTGTGTTTCTCCTGGGTGGTGACGTATGTGTAAATACTCGTTAAAGCGGGCTGAAAGGACGAGATATATATGGCTTGTTATTTATGATCCTGAATAGAAAAAAAACAAAGGGAGGAGACACAGTTCATATACCAAGACCAAAATGTATATATAAATGAGAGAGAGAGAGAGAGAGAGAGAGAGAGAGAGAGAGAGAGAGAGAGAGAGAGAGAGAGAGAGAGAGAGAGAGAGAGAGAGAGAGAGAGATTGTGTGTGTGTGTGTGTGTGTGTGTGTGTGTGTGTGTGTGTGTGTGTGTGTGTCAGAAGGGGCAGCATACCCAGGTGAAGTGCGTGTCTGTGAGAATTACCCGGTGGCAGGAGGGGGTAGATCCGTGACTGAAATGTGGCTCTCATGTCCTCCACGCTCAATGCCCACTTTACGAACAGGAGAATTTATACGGTAAAATCAATGTATAGAAATTTAGCTTAAAACAACGTAAAGGATAATATTACATTCCTGTACAGTGTAAAAAGGTTAGGAAGTTGAGAAGGGAGAGACTACAGGGAGAGGGGGGGGGGGAGGAGGGAAAAGAATGTAAGCGGGGAGGGAAGGTATAATAAACGACGGAAAGGAATGGGATGCCATGTTATGAAAGGAGAGAGAAGAGGAGCGCAAGGGTAAGAAAATATATATAGAGTGACATTCAACACAACTATATAGTACATATTAGTTTAAGAGATTGTTTTACCACTAAACTATTAACTACCCTAACATAATACTTGACTCCTGTGTATTCTGCCTCCCACACACACACACACACATACGACATCCCGCCCCCCTCCCTCTACTTTCTTCCACTCCTCCACCCCCTTCCCCTCCAACACACAAACTCTTCCCTCTTAACTCCCAACACGCCTAATTAGTGTACTTGACGTGTACACAAACCTAGTCAGTCTCCAACTCTGCATGTAAATCTGTCTGTCTGTAAGTGTGTTTGTCTAGAAGTCTGTCTCTCTGAAAGTCTGTCTGTGTGTGTGTGTGCACCCGCTGTCCTTCCTCCAGATACGTCCGTCTTGATTAATGGGGCTGTGGACATTTTCCCGGGGGAGCAGGAATGATCCCAATTAGAGAAGCAAACAACTGGCTGACTAGGGGTGGGGGTGTGGGGGCTACTGTGTTGAGTTAGTTACCATTTTATTACTTGGGGCATTGGTTCTTCTCGTCCTTTTTATGCTTCATCTTCTTCACGATATTTTTTCCCACTTCCTTGTGTTCTGCTCCCTTTCCCATCATCCCTTTAATTCCTGGGTCTAACTTCGAACACATACCTTCTCCCGAATTACAAACAGGGATTCAGTCTTAAAAAATCCCGATAAATTCATTGTTTTAACGATTACCATCACCTGGAGAAGCGAGTAGCTGACTAAATAGAGACGGACTACTAAGCAATAATATTCAGGAGTGCCAACATCTCAAGAATGATTATAAAGCAGCATAAAAGACACGAGGTTGGGGTTATATGTTTGTTTCAGAGGGGGGTAAGGATATGATAAAGTCAAATTACAATACTCATTACTCGATTTAAATTGAAAAACAAAACATAGGACATTTTTTTTGAAAGGGGAGGAGGCAAGGTGCTTTCGAAAGTGGGTGGGACAATTTGTTCTATATTTTTTTTTTCTTCCTTTCGAGAACGGCAATATTTCTCAATATGTTGGTCTTCTAGAGTTATCCGAAATTCTGGAGACGAGGAATACTACGAAGTTTAGGGGAAGGATAATAAGATTGGTGGTGTTGCTGGCAGGACAACAGACATCTCGAGTCTGGAACACAAGGCTGAGTTAATTAATCAAGCGGGGCTGCAAGGGCCAACAACACACTCACTCCCATTGTCTGCCCTCTTGTCGTCCCTCCTCCCTCCATATTGATCAACCACTGTCACAACTAATGAATTTTCCTCCCTCCTTGTCATATTTTCTTTAAATATTTGCTCCCATGCTTTCCCTGACTCACAACCCTTTACTGGCAGCCGTACTGTACTTAGCCTACTTCCCCATGTTTCCCTACTCCCTTCCAGTATGCTCACAACTACTTCACTTCCTCCTCTTTCCCTTCCTTCACTCATATTTCTTTCCTCCCAATTTACTACTACTACCTTCCTCCCAAATCTTACCCTCCCACCCATCACTACTCTCTTCGTTCCCTCCCTTCAAATCCTATTTCTCGATCGAAGGAAAAACGACAAATATAAAACCTTCTATAGCCTCGAATATAAAACGACGACCATTTCCTGACAATCGGGGTTATCGGGAGAGGGAGGCAGTTTATTCCAACCTTCCTTTTCAGAAATCCACCTTCCCACTCTCTTTCAACACAGCTCCCCTCTCCCGTAGGCTGTCTCTCCTCATCTCTTCTGCTGCTTTCCCTTCGATTTTTCCCCTTCCTCTCTCTGGGTCTCTTTCTTCTACTAATTTCTACTCACCTCCAGGCTATTCACTCCCATCTCCCCCCCCCCCCGAAACCTCCATCTCCTATTCTCTGCTGGCTGCTCCCCTCAAATATTGTCCCCCATCAGCCCTAAGCTTTCCCCTCGGTCCACTCTCCATTCACATTGCCCTCCTCTCCCCCTTACACTCTCCCAGAAGCGTCCACATACGCCTCCATTCCTCCAGCCCTCTTTAAGACCGCAAGTCCTTTTTCCGGGGTGCTTATAGAAGGTTCCCTGGCCTCCACAAACAGGTCGATGGCCTTCTCTTTCTTCCTTCCTCTTCCTCACCTATCTCGCTAAGCTCACCTGCTCTCTCTCTCTCTCTCTCTCTCTCCCTCTCTCTCTCTCTCTCAGTTGTGCTCGACAAATTTGACGCTACACACACACAACCGTACCCTTATCAGTCCACTCCAATCCTCTTAGTAAGCGCTCCATCAAACACATCCCTCCTACTTGTTCCATCCATCTTCTACCATTAATACCTCTCGACCTAACCAGTCCTCCCTACACCTCTAATACCTCCGCCGCAACCAAAAACACGTTCCCCCTACCTACCTACCAACCAACCTATCTACTCCATCTTTCATCCCGCCCCCGAACCTATACCTACTCCATCTTTCATCTCGAGCGAGCCCAATATAATCCACCAGGGAACCACACCTATACTATACACTCCCTACAGCAGGTGTGATTAGATAAGGTAAGGTGGGAGGGGTGTATTGGTGTAGTCAGTCTCCCCGGTGGTACGAGGAAAAAATGAAGACTGAGAAGGGACATAAAGGCCGAGAAAAAATAGACTAGGGCCGAGAATAGGGATATTAAGGCCAACTAAAGTAGATCAGACTGAGAAAACGAAGGTGAAGACTGAGCAATGTGAGGTATATAAAAAACGGTTGAAATGGTTAACTACCGAGGTACTTGGGGAAGGCTTAAGAAGAATTAATGGATGGGCGAAGTGGAAACGTGCCCAGGTGCGGAGGCGGGAAATGTCCTGAAGTATATAGTTTGGAGTAGGCGAGAGGAGGAGGAGGAGGCTGAGGCTGCTAGGGAGATAAATGGACCATCTCCGGCACGCAGCCTCACCGACAAAGAGATCAATACCTCCATCTCACTCCTCAACAACCCCACTTACTACATAAACACTATCACTTTGTAAACACGTCCCCATAACCACCCATAAGCCATAATAACACAACATATACCACTACTTCCCTCACAATAAATTCAAAATAGTCCTTCCTAACGCCCAGTTTTTATATTTCTACTTATACTTTTAAGTAGCTGACTTGTTATGAGTAAACTTTGCTTCATAAGCTTAACAATGGCAACAATTTAACATTCAAATTATTCGAAGAAAGAAGTTTAACATTCTTCCATTCACTCATTTTCTCAAAAACACAACTTCAAAATATTACGTCTTCAATAGGACGTGTAAACTTACTATATACATGGAAATATAGGCTATGAGTATATAACAAGACTATCAAGTGACGTCGTTCGAGTAGACTACGTGGCCCAACTCCTAAAATAGTCCATAATGGCATCCACGAAACAATTGCACACCAGACAACCACAATCACGACAATTACCACAACTACCACCATTTCCCTCACGCAGGCTCCTGACTCCCATGCCACGACCAATTAGAGTTAACAACCATCAACCATCTCTTAATTGTATACCCTCCCATCAACCCCACCTTCCTACCCTACCATTCCCACTCTACCATTGCCTCCACTCTTTGTTTTATTTTTTTTCCCACCCGTCTCTCTGGCAAAATACTAGAATCAGACACTGTGGCATTGGGCATCAAACCACATAATATTAAGCATTCGAGTAAGAATGTTGTTTTATTAGTAGTAGCAACAACAGAGAGAGGCCAAAATTTGATACACCCTCACATAAATATCAACAAAAGTCTCCATAAATTTCAACAAGCACAGAAAGATTTATGTCAGTAATGTCTCCGGGCACCCAACTCGAGATTGATTCTGAGATAACCAGAATGAAATGAAAAGGAAAGGGTAATATTTCATTCTCAGGAAAAATAAACCAGAATTCCAAAGATGTCAGACCTTAAGAAGACCATGTGAGAATAAAGATATTCATTTGACATTTTTTTTTATGATACAACAAACTACCGTATATCCAGCGAGATTATACCCAATAGACCGAACACTAGGCACGCAAAGTAGTAATAAATGACCATCCCACACACAATGACAATTCCGTGACCTCTGACTCACAACTAGACGAGGGAGACATTTACACATTCTAGTCGTGAACTATTTATACACCAAAGTTCCGCCTCCCTCATTTTTACATTGAACTGTTCTGATTCAGTGGTCTGTTATAATGCTGTGTTTTGTACTTACATTGCCAAGGTGTTTTAAATAATTGTATACACTATGATATCACACATCAAAGAAAGAAGAATTAACAGTATATACCGGTATATTTTCTTCACATAACAATACACTCCCTCCTGGCAGCGTAGATGCATTATTAGTTAACATACGGTCAGGCCATCCCCAGTACAGGTGTGAGGCTAAATATATCATGGGTTATCACACAGGAGATGACATAAGGGAATAGGAGCTCTAGGTAAACCCAACCTTGACGGGCAGAGGAAGCCAAAGAAATAAGAGAGCAAGCCCTCTTCTCTGCCCTCTGTCTCTCCCCACTGTCACTAATCCTACTGCTGTCCACAAATATGTAGTGTTGTTCGTTTTTGTGTGTGCCTAGTCAAGTGAAATATCAATAGACTGGTTTTTCATGCGGGTAGAAGTTTGAATCAATGTTACTCCATCGGTAAAACCATGTTCCATTATCACCACCACGTATATATGATCCATGTGTCTATTTAATTTACTTCACAATTACGAGAAAAACCAAGTTATACCTCAACGTACGGCAAAGATTTGTCCATAACTCTCCTTATCCCAGCACACCAAGCCGAAGGGAAAACCCGTTACTCAAAACTGTCCCCATCAATAGAGGCAGGTCCTCCACACATACACAGCACCCAGACTCCTCACAGAATTAAAACCACTAATGGCTGTGCTTTTTACGACAATCTTTGAACTACCAAAACAGACAGTACGCCCAAGCTCCAGAGTGTATGTGTGCAGGATGTGTACAACTATACCGTACGGAAGAGAGGAGTTAAATTTGTTACATTTCGGGAGTGTTTGTACGCATACCCTTAGTTCTCGTGTCGTACGCATACCCTTAGTTCTCACAACTCCCTATGCACCCCCACCATCAACATCAACCAGGCTGGCAACTCACCAGGATCACAGAGTTACTATATCATTCTACCGTAGCAACTGCCACTTCCCAATAAGTATCGTCAATGGTATCAAAACTTTCAGACTAGAGTACGCACCGATAATTGTTAGAAAGTATACAAACACCTAAACAGAGAAAGGGATAGAGGGGATGTTCCAGACAAGTACATGTAGCCCAGTTAATGGAAACAACTCGGTGTAAAGAATCTCCTCTTCATCCACCCACGTCCATTAGTTCCGCCTCCACCCTCTTCATCCCTAACGCTCTGTTCATGTACACAGCTGCAGACAACTTTCGACCCTCCCCCCTTAAAAGCTCGTAAATGTATGGTACAGAATGTTACATAAGCCTGGAGCCACTAAATGAAACTAAAATCCATTTTTTATTTCTAAATCTATGGTCGCCGACTAAATGGACATCCTTAAACACTATTGGTTTAGCTTACGTAAAACGGACTGAATTTGGGAGTCATGCCTGCCGCAACATTAATCAAACCCCAACTGAAGATAGATAGTGTTAAAAGTCCAGCAACAACGACTGTTATGCACACTGAGTCATATGTATGTCTCGTTGTGCTTGTGTCCTCCCCCACGTGTACAGCAACAAACAAGGTCCGCACCTGAACCTCATTAAACACTAAAGCCGGAGGGGCAGACAGGATGCCATCACACCTGCATTATGAGGCCAGGAGATAAATATAAAAGCAATGGAGGATGGCCACGCGAAACTAAGTGAGGTAAGAGAGGACTATGCTTCTGATAAAGACCATTATAATCTCCTACATGATATCCATTCACCAAAGATCCAATACTCCCACGTTGGACAAGAGTCGATTATGGACTAACATCCCCTTAGTATGTTTGGAGAGAGAGAGAGAGAGAGGCTGACTTAACCCTTACTCCTTATCATCCAATTCCCAACAATTCCCCGGCAGTGGTGTGTTGGGCAAGGGGAAGGCTGCATCACTAGGCAACCGCACTCCCTCAATATACCCCACCCTTTACCCCCACAAAACCAATCCCCCAGCCCACATACCACCCACCTCTTGCCCCCCTCAACTCGTACTCTGAAGACTATTTACTAACAGTCCCTCTCTTTTCTTTACACATCGTTCGCTTTCGTTCTTTTACCCCTCTTTTGTATATTTATCATGATAAGGTAATCTCTCTCTCTCTCGTCCTTTCCACATCCTTTACTCTACTTCTATCCCACCTCTCACCCCCCCCCCCCCCCGCCTCAGAACAGAAGCAGAGGAAGAAGGGGCCGAGTTGAAGGTGAAAATCACTGTCCCGGGAACCACACCAAAGGGACAGATATTAGTCTTGTTGCTCCATCTGTCTATCATTTCCCAATTCAAGCAAAAACAGACACAAACGTGCTTTTCTTTACACTTTCTGTACAAGAATGGACCCCTAGCGTATATTCACATGAAGACATTCCAAATTTATCTCTCGTACAAGAATGGACCCCTAGGGTTAACTGTCAGTCTGCCAGCGTTCCTCGTCCTTGGTAGAATGAAACCCTAGGTCAGTGCCCCGCATCATGAGTGTGACTTCACGCCTCAAGCAAATTCAATATCTTCGTAACACTACTTTTACTTGATAAATCGAACAATTATTACACGGATAAGAACATAAATTTACAAGTATTTCCGACGTCTGTATTCTTACTACAACTGAACCACCACTTGTATTCATATTGATCTTTACAATACATAAATTATACACTACAACACTAGCGAAGTAACTGACAATGAGAAAGAATGCAAAATGATACATCACCATCATAGGCTTAAATCTCCCAAACAACATCACTTTCCTCCCAGCTCCGGGACTCACAGCATCCCAAACGAGATCACAGTCACCGGGCAGGTTCAATAGCATCCTAACATACCCATAGCCTCTCACAACACCCCTCCACACCACAGCCTACAGAGCATACACAAGCGAGGTACGGCCCTGGTGGAGGAGGTGGGAGTGGAGAAGCACCATAATGGGAGCTTGGGGGGAGGAGGACGGAGGCAGCAGATGCGGAGAAAACATCACGGAAACCAGTTACCACATGGGGAGCAAGAAAAATTATCATTATAACCGATATTGAGACTTGCAGAGCACAGTACCTCATGACGTTCAATATTATACACACCAGATAATTGACAAAGATGCATACGAAAAATCATCCTAACTAACCCTTGCCAGTTAGGGCTGGGTATGGTTAAAAGAAGCCATGACTGCAGAACCAATTATTTCTAGAGTGCTTCGCTGTACATTACCTGACAGCATAAAGCTACACGGCAACAAAAAGGTAGCTATATTTCCACTGAAACAATGCACTCTAGATTAAATTAGTATTCGCAAACCCATTAGCAACAAGGAAAAGCATCAACAAGTATGTCAAGGGGATAAAGGTAAATACAATGTAAATGCTGACTATAACTGAACAAATTATCCTCACAGAAATTCGGACAATGATGGATATATATATTTTTCGGAACTGGTTAAAATTGAAAAGTGTCACCAGTTTTATATAAAAGAATCAAGAGGCGTAAAATTACAGACAATCGTGCAATCAGGGACCCAAGTTTGGGAAATTGCTCCAGGATGCATAATGCTCAGAACACGTGAAAGGCAACCACACTGAGAATATCATACCGTCATTATTCATTACTTGAATAGCCACTGATAAGGGGCAAGCCTGATTTGATGGTGAAAGAAGACCGCCCTTGGCATGGAGGACCCTGTAGGACGAGGGAGAATACGACAGAGCAAGGACAAGGGGCAAAAGGAAACCATCCAATAACCTAATATAATCTTCCCTTCCATGACAAAAGAACTCATTGGACGAGTTCATATATTTCCTTCAGCCAACACAAATCCCATTAATAATTCACTTTGTTCCCTTTTAGGTAGAAGTAGCGACCTATCTCACTGTTCATCTATTGAGGCGTACTGCACTGTGTTCCTTTACCAAGAAGTTCCCCCCTCAACCAACCCATTCTATTTTGTAATCGAGCACACCTAGTGAAGGAAGCTCAAGAAAATAATTATAATAATCACACCGGATCCACAGCAGCTCAAGTTCTCTCCAAGCTATGATCACGCAAAAACAATGCCGGCTTTGAAACCAGCTTAAGCATTAACCTTGACGACGCTTGATGTTGTCACCTTTTGGAGGACATATTCAGAAGAACTGTAGGGCATGCCATTTCCTTTCTCTTTCTCCACTGGTAGGTCCTTTCCTACTCCAAATTTCAGCTTTTTATCGCTTTAGTTTTACTATACTACACGCATTCTTAGACCAAACATTGTTCTATTCTCCGACGCTATCAAAATTTCAACCTAAGTTTGTTTCAGCAGTCTGGAATTGTCTCAAGATTTGTCCCAAAACTCTCTCTCCACATGTGACGAAGGTGTAGGACATGAGGGTACTTGTGTGTCGAGGACGAGTAAGGAGGCAGTGCAGAGCTGGGTGAAGGGAAAGAATGTAAAGAATGGGGTTAGGCAAACTGAATAACTGGTTTGAACAAAGTAAAGTTGACTGGCAAACTATGAAAGTAAGTTTTAATATACCTTACCAACTCATTTTGAGAGTTTAATCAACTCCATTTCCAATCAATTATCTGTCTATTGTGCTAGGCCAGGATATGATATGCATATGCATGGTCTATGACCCTGAGTTTGGAAGTTCTTATCATAGTCAAGGGCGGGTGAGGGAACATGGCTGGAGTATACAGTACACACTGGTGGGACCAAAGGTGTACAGTGAAAAGTGGAAAGTAGGGAGGTATAGGGTAGAGAAGGGTTGGATGGTTTAGGGGCACGTGGGCATCCCCGACACAGGGCGTTGCCGTCTGTCTTCCCGTGGGCAGGGATAAAGGGAGGGAGGTAGACACGTAGGTCGGTAAGGAGGGAGGGAAGGGGGTTCACCGTAACCCCTCTACTAAGACACCCAACTCAATTAACAACCTCCACGCCAATCCATCCCTCCTCCACCACTTCACGTGATATTCTGACACCAAAACTCAATTTATGTCAATCTTCACGGAGCTCCACAAAATTAAGTAATTAGTAGATCACGTGTTATCGGGGTTCGTGAGCAACGCCTCTACTACACTCCCTCCCTCCCTGGCCTCCCCACTCCTCTCCCTCCGACTATCTAGCTTACTCAAGGGCATGTTCAACAGCTACTTCTCACTTCTACATTTCCTTTATAAACAGAATAAACTCTTCTGTACAACACCACATTATGTTAGTACAGCAGCCAATCAATCCCCGTGAAATGTGTTCAGGAACGTCTGTCAAAACAATATTGGAGAACACGTTAGTTAAGTTTGAATGAAGGCCAGGTTCAAATGAGCTAACCGTCAACCTCTCTCCCTCCCCGGCTAGCCAGCAAGCCGGGACGATTGCGACTGCCGTAAACTTGTCCACGCCAAGCGCCGGCTTCCATCCCCCATTCAAGCCTATAATACAAAGTTCTACAACAAATGAAAAGAAGATAACCAAGAAAACAGATGATCAAGTTCGTGTTAGATTTCTTAGACCCTCTGAAGGCAACAACATTTGGTTCGCGAAATTAAGGTCTCGTGTAAAATTGTTATATAGCCTGTCTCACACTACCTACCTACCACCCTCGCTCCCTCCCCTCCCTCCCTCCCCTCCCTCATGCTCCAACCTACGACTACCACCGTCCACCAGTACTACCAGCCCACCACCACTGCCCCGTCCCAACATCCCCCCCTACCCTTCCCGTAGCGACACGTCCGGCCCAGTTCACCGCCCCCAAACACGTCCCCCCACCAGGTCTCCACCACCCTTCAAATTCCACATCAGCAGTACCGGTACCTGCTTCCCGTCTCGACTACTCGGCAAAACCACATTTATAGTGGCTACACCTGGCCTTGACAAAGTATACCTTCAAACAACACTACATTCTTATATAGTATGCTACAACCCTTCCACAACTGTAATTATTAACAAGAACAGCAACTTGAGAATTCAAAGCAAAATTGTACTATGAAACTGATTTTTTTCACATTACTGTGAATTTGACAATATTGTACAGGAAAACCTTATTCACAAGCTGATGATTTTAGTGAAGTAATTGAACCGCAGTAATAACGCACAACAAAACTATAGCCGAAATTAATCATCTGTTGTATGTAATGTGGGTCTTACTATATAAAGTTTCTGGCAAACTCACCTGAGCACCACATCGATAATCCCGTCTACAAAATAATTAACATCAGTATCTTATTTCGTCAGCCTCCTGCCGGTAGTCCTACTCGTTAACATCCACGTTTGGTTAATTTAAATATGGCATCAATTAATTAATTCTTGTGCTGCCAATTATTAGTCTCGTGGTTTTCATATATCCACGATCTATAGGTGGGATTCAAATACACGTAATATTCTAAGCGTTGAGCACCAGATCTGATTCGTACGTGGACTGAGGCACCAGCATAAAAAATGTGTTAGCTTAGGGCTTAGGCGAAACAATACAAATCACCAATCCTGATTTGGCGAGGCCACCCGTACTCGTACGTCTGGAAGTGGAGAATAAGTAGAAAACCATTTACAACACAAATTGTGCAGTGTGCACTGCAACGCTGCTCGCCACGACAACCACATTCATAGGAAAAACTCAACTCATTGCTTAGATTGCAGCTCACACCACGCTCCTATCCATCACCACCAGTTGCTTGGTCTTGGCGGGAAAATTCAAACTGATGAAATGTCCCACACAACCGACTCAGCTTCTGGGAGTCTGCAGAGTTCTAGAAGAATGGCCAGGTGTACTACAAAGGGGGTTAGAATTAGGTGTCTAGAGAACCCAAGGGAGAAGGAACATGTGGGAAGAGGGAACAGGCGAAAAGGTCGTCTGGTTGGAAGGTAAGGTAAAACCGGATTATATATCAGACCGACACACCTAATTGTTGAATAAAAGCACTTAAGTACAACAACGCACATACTGTTCAGCCACATCACAAGTCTCGTAAAAAAGCAAAAGTCAAACGCAACACGGAAGTTCAAGTACATACAACGTGCAACAGAACATGAGACTACCAAATTGAGATGACTCAGTTATAGGCAAAAAGCGTTCGAAGGCATTTTCTGCAGGGAAGAGACGATTGATAAGTAGCATACAACCATAAGCCACGAGTTGAGAAAACAAATAACTAACGAGAAAATTATAGTTTGGAGAGAGTAAAAGAAGCAATTTTAAAATGGAAAATAAAGGAAAGAATAGTTACCTTGATATAAGGGCGATATGATTATTATGAAGGCTGCTGGTCTGAAAGGCATCCTCAGCAACCAGTCTATCCCTTGCAAACCCCTCCCCCCTCCTGGTGCAATAAATCAATATCCTAAAAGGAACAGTCGGGTAGGAAAACTAAATATTTCCCATTGAATTTCACCTCAATCCAAGTTTAATACAATTATTCCCCATCCCTTTCCACAAGTCCCCTTCATGTTTCTGTTCCCCTTCCTCTAATAATGGGAAAATAACTATTATTGTCCCAACTATAATGTAGCCCCATTAAAGCCATCTAGTTTAGTATAAAACATACCAGGTCCAAAATTAACACACCCTATAACTCTTGCACATCCGTCTTACACTAATTTTCAAAACATGAAAAAATTCCTTCCCCTTTACTCAACTAAGGGTACCAGTATTTGTTATCATGCTGTACACTTCAATGACGGCAAAGACGGACATTTTCAGCAAATGATGAAGCCCTGCGTCAACCAGCTGGGATAAATATTTTTCTACGTCGGGATAAGCCTACTCTCTTGTTCAGTGCATCTAAATCCTCGATCCCTCATTCAAAATAAATAAATAAAAAGGTGAGTAAATAACCCGGTGCATTATCAAATCTTTAGAAAGTGCAGTTACAATTCTACTGGAAAAAATACTCTTATTAATTACTTATTAACATCGCCGCTTTGTCTTACCTTATCTTCAGGAAGCTCTTCTGCATCTCCTACCTTCCACAACCCCTCCTTGGTGGGAAACAGAAGGGAAATTACGTTTATCGTTCGTTCTCACTATTAGATTTCTGTATTTGTCATCGGTAAGCAGTTTAGATGATATAACCTAATGGATCAGTCTAGAAAGCATCGACAGTCCTAATTGTCCACAAAATCAGTATAAAATGCTTGGGAAATAGACGCAAGTAAATGTAAAGTACAAAAAGCTTCATGGATATCTCTGTTTGTAGTGTAGGAACTTATATAACACTTATTTTTGCAACAATTCCGAACTTACGAGTGAGTATCTAAAGTATAGAGTAATGTAGCCTAAATGGGAACATACAAAGCAGCATGAGCCCATTTTCTAACTTTCTATTCGGAGTAGATCCAGAAGGTCACGATTACTATAGTAAGACCAAAACATCAAACTGAAATCTCGATTCCAAAAAACCGTGGTTTGGGTAAAGCGTTTCATATAGGCTATAACAATTTAGGCCTAGATATAATATCATTTATATAAAGGATGATAGGATAAGAAAAATAAAAGTATATTTGAATGGTAAGATGATAATACCTGTTAGTACAATAATATACTTAATATTTTAGCACACCTCCGAACTGAAAGTTAATTAACAAGTCTAGTGTGCTACACATACTTTGACAATTGTATATAATGATAATAAAACAGATGTAACGAATTTTTTTCAAAAGAAATTCCACCAACCACCACCTTCCAGTTTTTTTATTACACCGAACCGCTGGCGGCCGCATCATACATGCCGGTACTGTCTCTGTGCTCGAATAAAACCTTTCAAGGATTCAATTTCTATGAAACTACAAAAAGTTTTAAAATTACAAATACAATCACAAATGTTTTCTGTTGAGAGCATTGTGACCTTTACTGTGTATCCTGAAGGGAGTTCAGAGACGTATTATAATATAGGAGGTGCAATCCATAATTATATCCCGCTAAGGAAGGATGAATGGACTCAAATATACTGACAATGATGGATTGGTCTTACTAATTTGCCGATAGGTTTTTTTTTAGTACGCTTGTTACGCTCGCAATTATGGAATAAGAAAGTCAACTTACGTTACGGTACTTAAATCAATGTCGTCCATCCTAAGTGGTCTAAAATGTATGAAAAGCTACAAAGAGAGAAGAGAGACAACTGAATGTAATGTTATATAGTTTGCTGTTCACTTGGTGTATACTAGGCTGAAGTGTTATTTCGTAATTTTAAAAGGGTCAGTGAAATAGACTGACTAGTATAAAACGTGATGGGTCTGACTGTATAAATGATGCCTTGCTACTTATTTCACTCCCAATCACAATGTACTGTACAGTGCTGGGAGAGGTGTGGCAGAGGAGATGACAGGGAAAAGTGGAAGTAGGGTTAGTGTCATGAAGGATGGATGGAAGAAAGGAGGACATTGGGAGTGGTCACATGGAGGGGGGAGACAAAGGAAGGACGGGGTGAGGCCGAGAGGATTTTGGGAACATTTTTAAAATTCAGAACCATCGACAGTCTACGAAATTCCACTAATCCACAATATAGATAATAATCTTAATGTGATTATTATAATAGTAATCAAACTTGATAAGCCAACCACAATAAATTGAACAAGTGCCTATTGAATTTAGTAGGCCTACAACAGCTTTCAAAAATCTTCTATGCTAATAACAATTATATAGGTAACCAACCACAAGATTGTCCCGAGACTCTAATATTTTCCCTATACAAAGGTACCGGAACGTCAACGACATGACAATGTGCCACCAACATGTAGCTCAGCAACGCCATTCACACACCTTTTCCTACTCGTTGTTTGGTAGTCAAACTATGGTATTCCTTTTAGGATTACCGGTACCTCGCAGCCTCTCGTCGAAGTAGCCTATACATATTTGCCTTCGTGATCCCCATACTTATCTAGGATAATGTGTACTGGTTCCTGGACTATCACACATCCTATTAGTCTAAGGTATTTAAATTAACATTCCATCGATGGCAAGAATCTGGAAGCAGAGGTGTATGCTATGTATACCCAGCTGTCCCTGCCCTAACTCGTCCCGTCCCGTCCCGCCAGCAAGTGGAGTGTTGGCCGAACCTCTCCAATTCCCCCTCTGCTCACACATCGATAATCCGTACGGCAACCAGACGAGGAGGACACCGCTAGGCCGTATCGATCGCAAGCGGTGGCTGGCGGCGGGACGAGAGGTAGGAAGGGAGGGTGGGAGGGAGGGAAGGGGGAGGACATGAGCGAGAGGTAGTCGGAGGATGGGGAGTCAGGAATCGATTTTTATGGCGACTAACAATACGAAAGTCCGGACTTGGGTGAGGGGAGAGGGAGCACTATGGGTGACGGACTCTTGATGGAACGAGGACACAAAAGACGAATGTTACTGGCTGGGAGGAAACAGGGCGACATAGGTGCTGGAAATACTAACAAGGAAGTCCATGTAGCCTACCATCTACCATACTTTCACTGTGACGTTGTTCATATGCTCCAAGTTTTATGTGCTGTCTATATAGATTAGAAACAGCTAAAGTTTACTATTGCCTTGGTAGTGTCTTCAAATGCTGTACTGTTATACTTAGTGACTAGTGATATAAATAAAATAGTTAAATACAGTGTCTACACATCGAAGAGTTAACAAATTCAATAATCCAGAGATCACCACGAAAGCTGGGATGGAAGTTATACCAGCGGATATAACTGCATAGGGCATACATAAGGCAAAGGTCATCCGGTGTTGCTGAACAGTCAACACAGATTTATAACACTTTACAGCCCGGGAATGTAACCAGATATCAATATTCTGAGTCACAAGAGTGCCTCATTTTTCATGATGACTGATGAAAGCTAAATAATGGCTGGTGTTGCATTGGATCAGCTAATTCCAAGACCTGGTATGGTGGTACGAAATTCGGATAATTTCTGTGAGACTGAGGCAGATGTTGCTGCTATGAATCAGTTTGCCTTGCTTGTAGAATAAAAAACAGATTGAAATTTGCTAAGTATTTTATTGACTACTAAAGTAGCAATCACGAACTCAAGATAAAACCTACAATTCCTGCCTCCACACCACCATCTAATCCTTCACCAAAACATGTATCCGTCAAATTTTGTAAGAAATGGCAGGAAATCGCGATTAAAAATGACCACCTTCAGAAAGTGGAAGAGAGCAAGGCTAGAAGACTCCCCCAATCCACCATCCCATCTCTATCTCTATCTCATTATCCACCACCATCCTCTTCCCATCACCTGCACCCTTTCTCAGTCATACGTCCATTCTCGACCGCCCACTTCAATTCCTCACCTACCACCACACTATCCCCACCATTGCCTGCCAACCACTTATCTTAACTTTCCAACGCCGTGAATATATCGGAACAGCGTGATACTGGCTGCGTGAGAAATCCGATGAAAAACGAGCGGACAAAACCATAAATTAGTCTGCCCTGAAATCACACGATGCGGGAGGAGCGAGCGCATCTAATTGCTCTGACACAAAACTCAATCAATCTTACAATTGCAGACGCTAACACAATTAGAAACTCTTCATATTTTTTTCCTTATAACCACAGAGAAATGCTGTGCTGTTCATGCACACCTACCTACATTTTTTCCAGGTATAATGGTTCAAGTCATTCTAGGATCCTCCCTCCAACAGTTACAGAGAAAAAGATATGATGTACAACAAGGGAGGTACAGTCACGAGCCCTAATAAGTATACAGCTATGGATGAAGCTTTGAACATTCCAATTCACCAACAAAGTAATTCCAATGGAGATCTTATTGTGCATCTATTTACTGTCTCTAGGTATTCGAAGCACACCTGAGCATATATATTAATGCTCGTAACTGTACGTACAGTATCAACGTAGTAGTACCGGATATAGTGCTTCCTACAGTGCGTCAGCTCTATCTAAAGAGTAATTTCATGTCTGGTCGCCTCAGTGTGTCCAACTCTCAATAAGAGTTACTATAGTTTATGGTGAAGGTCTTACTCCTGTCAACCATTTCTGCTAATGAAGCAAACTAGGCCTAATTAAAGGCTCATTATGGGAAACTTTCTTGACCAACTACAAGGCAACAAGAATGGGTTCACCAACTAGTAAGTGACAACTGAACTATGAACTGACAGACAAGTGACGTCAATGACAGCAATGTAGAACAATGATGGCGACCACTGCACTTTGAAATATTCATCCAGCCTGATATAGAGGAAATGAAGTGTTGCCCTTGACCATAACCAATTACAACAATCATATATAATAAATTTGAAAGCCCATCATCGACACCGTCATGAGAGTAAATAACACGGCACATCGAGGTAAAACTAATAATAATAAAAAAATAAACTTTCTCCCTACCACTTCATAAACCCTTCCACATTAGCACACTATTTAAAAGAAAATAAAATCATAATGAAAGGGCCCTCTTTCGAATATCCTGTCGTGGACAAGTAGAGGTTTTCCATATGAGGTAGGCTAATAATTAAATGCAGAAACATGGACTCAAAGTTGGCTAAATCAATGTTTGATTCCTCACCCTCCTCCACATCTCTCACTATCAAGATCCAGTCAGTAAACTTCTTCCCAACGTGCACTGCAGCCTACCAGAGCATCGAACAGCACAACAGTATCATAACCTAGCTGCTTAATCCACAATCTTCTACACTTGTCCGAAATCAGTCACCACCACTACCCTCGTGAAGTAACTAACCAACACTTCTTTTACTAATATAGTATTCCAGACCAATGACACGTGCCTCTGATATCTCAATTACCTCTTAACAGTACCATGAGGGTGGTAAAGAAATAGTTCTCACTTGGAAAGATTTACTCGACGGCTTCACATTGGAACACCCAATTTTCTACTTTCATCTACCCGAACATACGGTGTCCTAACCCATTGAATCAAACCGAATACACAATAATTTTTAATCTACTACAAAAATCCACTGAAATGGGATAAACTCACCTGAAAAGACCTTATCTCAGGCTCTTTCACTAACATCAAAACTTAAGGAATTGGCTGATATTATCATACGTATTGGGTATATTCACATATCTTCCTAAATAGCTTAAGTATGCAGGAGAATTTTCTTGGCGACTTTCCTCTTTTGCACACATGAATAGTAGTCATCCTTTTATTTTCATCCACAAACTGTCCTGATCCCCCCCCCCTACCCCTTCTCCAGCGGAAGCCTTGTCAGGACCGGCAGTAATTAGCAGGTCCAACAGAGCGTTTCCAGTGCTGACTGGGCAGAGGCTGGGGAGGGAGTGCTGGCCCAGGAGGCTCTGGCCAAGTCCTTGCTCTTGTCCTCCTCTCCCTCTTTAATGCTCCCTATTGTTTTGACACACCAGGCGAAAACAGAAGTTAAGACACTGTTACTGGCGAGGCTCTGCACGACTCTCCTGTCTAAAATTATTGACCCTATCTATAGCTCATATCGACAAACATGCCACATGTGACAGCTTGGGTATCTACAAGCAGCGAGACAAAAAGAACTACCATAATTTGAAAACAATGCCGAACCGATGACTTAACAGTGCATAATGTCCTACCATTTGTCTGTCCTCTTACTTTATCATCTCCGGGAGTACAGAATACACGCCTAACCTATATGGCTAGTCCCGAGGTTGAGGTATAAAAAGAAAAAAAATGTGCAGAGCTCTTATATATCCTTCAATCATCATCTTGTTTCTCATTCACTCGACCATCTTCAATATATCTCCCCACCCGTCTCTGTAATATTTTCATCACGCACCGTCCACTACACATGCACACATAAACAAGGACACAATGGGCACTGAGGCAAACATACCATTACCACTGCAGGTCAGTTTGCAAGTCTGACCAGGGATCACAGAGCCAACCTGTTATCCAATCGACCACTATTCAAGGAAGGCCCCAGACCGCTGTGGCCAGCCCCCCTCCCTCCATACCTACACAATCACGTATCCCTCCCCCCACGCATCTGTCTGTCGGGGGGGAAGGGGAAGAACAGCAGCAGCAGCAGCCAAACCACCCTCCCATTATCCTCTTATCCTAATTCTACCACGGCCCTGCCAGTCCAACCAGCTGCCTTTGTCGACAACGCCGCCGTAACACAATCCTTCGAATATTCAAATGTTCCCGGTGTTGTACACACCACTCCTTATATAGCCTATACTCACTTTGGGCATTTGTAGCCAAACACTTTCTAAGTTACTGTGTTTATAGACTAGCAAGCCTTCCATTCCACCTCCCACATATATTTATGCTAGTATTACGCAACGGGAACGCATTGATGTCACTTCCCAAGTTAATTGAAATTTTCAATGAAAATCTTTATATAAAACTCGTGACTTTGCTTTGGCGTACATACATGGCGATATCCAATTACTACCTATAGCGCTGGTAGCCTGGTACCATAATGTCCACTACTGAAGCTGGCTCAGACTTGTAATTAACTACATAGCCTAAACCAGTTTTGAAAATAAACTCCAAACCATCATCACAATACGCTTATCTCACTAAATAAAGCCAAAATGAACTCCAAACAGAGATTCAATATCCTTCCAATTATATCGTGTGTTTGAAGGCTAGCGACACAAAACACCTTACCGTAACGAAGGATAATCCGGTGCTATAAAATCTGATGTTTTGGTCTCTAATATGAGTTTGAAAAATAAAAGGAGAATGAAACAAGATTATGAACACAGGTAAACAATTACACAAACCTACACAAAGGATAAGCTACAAAAGGATGCCAATCACAACAGGAATATCTGAGAACTTGAAACTGAAGAGGGTTCTTATCAATTTGCCTTGTACAGTATGTCATTACAGCTGGACGAGCCTGCCTAGGCTAGGCCCATTATGACTAATATATAATATTGGCCTAATGTAAATGGAGTTGTGAAACTGAGTAAGCTAAAAGTTCCTCAATGGAATATAAAAAAAACTTGCGTAGCCTCCCCTACACGAAAACAAACTATTGGCCACACTCATCGCTGGTGGAAAAAAATCTCACAAACCACTTGCCTAGCATAGGGCCTATTATGGACGTAGTTTGAAGACAACGGAGGCGTTAATTCCTAACCCTTTCTGATCAATTAAGTACTTATTCTTAAAATGCATATATATATGACTTCGTAAACTGACCTATCAAACAAGGCTATATACCACCCTAACTAATTCGAGGTTCTTCAACAGCATTACGGATTAATCTCATTAATGCATATCAATGAATAATTAGGCCTTCCTCAGAGTACTGTATATATTTACTTGGGTAATGGGCACCCCTGCGATCGAAAGGTGAACACTACATAGAGCCTTGAATAAACTTTACTCCATTTCCCATATATGGCAATTTCAACACCAAATCAACACCAGAGGTATTCTTCAATATACGAAACAAATAATATATCAAGACAGTAAAAATCAACGTCCAACAAATCATGAGTGAATAACGAATGAGTTTCAATCCAGATATCCATATTTTTTCCCGCCACTCCTCGGGCTTTCCCTCCGATCCGTGCTGAGCAAAAACGAGCACGACAATAATGAGTCGATTCCACTTCACCAGTAATTATTGGACCAATCAATGGCTGAACTTTACACCTTCCTGTCCCCAAACTCCACTTGACACGAAGCTTTGTCACTGGACCTCACTCGTAATCAGGTACCGTTAATGCACTATAATAATTTAGCATATTTCTGGTACAGCCTGTCCCTAACCAACCAAGAGTTACAGCTGTAGGTATGCAACTCATGATCCCGAAATCCGTACTAGAAAACACACAGTAATCAAGCATGTTGATCGTAATTAAGAAACGTATCTAACTGTGCATTAGCCTACATTAACTGTAATATATATACATAAACTTGTGTTCATGACTGGACAATACTGTATCTATTTTCACAAACACGTATGCAACCATACTACGGCTACGAAATAAACATTTTATCGCATGCCAATTACTTTCACTTCCTATTTGGTGTAATATTTTAGGCAATACTAAACGACTGTAATCATGCAACCACACATACCGTACTGTAGGCCAGTTTACCTAGTCAACACCACACAAATAGGCGGCCCATTAAAAAAAATCTGTAGTCATAAACCTTACATTGTAAACTCCACTAGCATTACATGATCATCTACTGAACAATCAAATACCAGTATTCAAAAGCTAATACGGTATACTCTAATCTACAAAAAGAATAGACTTCCAGCCTTGACAGACAGCAAGAAAAGTTAGCAGAAGCACAACAACGAGATTCTCAAGACTGGTGGGGAAGAGGAGAGCAAGGATGATCACCACCGAGTTTTATCATCCTTTGAGAGGGCAGCAAAATCAATCCATCTCTTCCTCCTCACCCCTCCTTTGAAAGTTAGAGTTGAGATGAAATTGAAATCAGTCAACAGGAAGAAACAGCACAATATTCATCACCTACCTTCCTGAGGACTCCCTATATTGGCGCTGGATGAGGGGGGAATGGGGTGGGGGGGTCAAGCGGGGTAGTGTGTTATTGGGATGAGAGGAAAAGGTTGGACAGTATGACGGCGGTTATTTATTTTCATATATTTCTCTCTAAGGATATATGTATCAGAGTTACGGCTACATAATGTTACCATAACAAAAATGAATGAAAGGATGGTTGGTAGGTTTTAGGAAAAGTGGAGAGGGTTGCAGTATGTAAGGTAGTAAGAGTCAAGAGAAATCATAGGCGAAGTAAAGTCAGGACGTGGATGAGGGTAATGGTAAAACATATATAGTGTTCCTATGAAAATGGTAAGTGTTCCTCTGGGTGGCCTGTAGTCTTCTTCCTGTAAACAGTCATGGGGACTCCAGGAGCACAATTCAACTATTTCACTGATCAGTGAAAAAATATTACTAATACCATACGGAAATACAAATAATAATTGAGAATTTTTAGTCAATTATAATGATTTGTGCTCCCTGCAAGTCATCATGTCCTATCCAGATGTTTCTATGGTATACAGGTGTAATTGTAAAAATGTAAATGTATATTCATAAGTACTAGTTATGTTCCATCTAACATGTCTGCACATACAGTATAACATCTGGTTAGTCATGTCCGATAGTGGCAGTTATACCAAATAACAGGTTATATAAAAAAAGAGCATATATACTGTAACTAGTGGATGAGTTTAGCAAGTGTGGGTGTCCCTCTGTGCTCTGGTAAGGTTAATACTGTAGCTAGTAATGTCTTGCTATTGTCCGGTACAAAAGTTTAGTATGACTGCTTTAATTTAATTGTTGAATATTGGGTGCCTACTGCCTAGAACCGGTATTATTATTGTAATTACAGTACTCCAAAAATCTGAATTGTACAGTATTAGCTTTACACTAAATACAGAGCTCTTTTAATTACATTTCATCGGGTGTTAGCGTGACACTATGCTTATGGATATCTAAATAACCTCAAGATTTCAACTCGCGTATAAATCAAGGTGTTTGCGATGAGTGGCGCGAATTGAGTAGATCACGTGACATGATGACAGCTACTCACAGGGTTATATTTCAGAGCTTATAAAAAGGTAAGCAATTATTATGCGTTAATTTAATGCTGAGAATTGTGATACATGCATTAAGTTCTCAAATCAATGTGTTTCGAAACCCTGGCTCCAAAACTGTCAGTGTTGAGCACTATTAACTATGAGCAGAGAGCATCTAATTGTGAAACTAAAGCGAGGCGTGAAGATTTGCGAAGGTGGCACAGCCGGTGTTAACAACCTCAATGACAGTGTTCTGACCCTGGGAAGGATAGAGGGAAGGGGAAGGTGGTAGTGGTGCGGGGGAAAGGAGAGGCCAGGAAGGTGAAGGAGGGGGGGTTGGTAGAGGCCTGCTACTCATGAATCATATCTTGCTTATGCCGCCTCGCTCCTAAAGGGTTGTCTAAACTAGATCAATGCAGTCTAATGAATGACGACTTTTTACCGACTATGTTATTATTTACAGTCAATGTATTCTGCATACTAATTTAACCTAGTGATGTGCCGGGTGTGCGCTTAGGGTGTTGTGGCGAGTACTAGTGACGGGTGATTTATATTTTTTTAGTTAGCGTCATTGGAACTTGTGTGTACACCTACTAGCCGAGTATAGACACAAAAGGGTGAATGATGCCTGGGGTGTGAGGGAATCGTATCAAAATTTGGAGGGCTTCGTTTTGTAATGTAGTAAGTGTTTAACAATAATTGCACGTGGAGCTGTGCATGGAGGGCAAGGGACGGAGTACTGGTGTGATCATTATGAATTTTTGACAGGCTCTCAAATTGGTGGTGTGTGGGCGAGTAGTGGTTTGAGTGGACTTGTGCGGGCGCGGGCTGGAGCCACCACCACGCCGCGCTCCCCCCCAACACTTTGTTCCCACGTGGTGATGCTGTAGCTCCAGGGGAGGGGGGGGGAGGCCACCCTCATACACTTCATCATTCTCCTCCTCCTCCTCGGCCCCTCACCAAGCACATGATATCAAGATGAAGGGAGCTGGGCAACCATCACCATGGCACGGAGATGAGCCCGCCAGAAACTAGCTTCACTAACATAGGTAGCCGCCGCCACACTCCCCGGCCGGAGGATATCGACTTATTTAGCACTTCACTGGCGCACCCACACTAGCTTATCCACACTAAACAGCGCCACTGCTTACCTTTTGCCCCACAGATTCACCATCTGTGCGCATTCGCTTGTTAAAGGGACCGTCACCGTTAAACGCCATTTTGATACTGAGTCGCGCACTTTACCAAGGGTCTCCTTGCACTGCAGACAGGCTACTGCGTCGCTTGGTGCGCCGCGGACCCCCCGAACATCATCAAAACACCTTTAACATGTATGTTTTTACTAACTAATTCCACATTGTATTCATTCTTGTCCCACATTAATTATTCTTATAATTCTATTTCTATTAGATAAATATTCAAATAATTCAAATAGACAGCTAGATTAAAAGAAATAAAGCGAATAAGTTTACAAAGATATATAGGTGTTATAGAAAACGAATATAAACAAACACATTATAAAGGTAGACCATACTAGAATTGATGTACACATAATTCTGGATATCTTATAATGTTTTATGTTCTTATGTATATATTCTGTGACCTTTCGTTTGAAACGTATTTGAAAAGGGTTATTTTAATTCTGAGCTATTGCTCACATTAAGGTATATGAAAAATATTACTTACCAGATTTTGAAAATGCAATTTCTTTGCTGTTGGTGCTTTCATTAATGTTGCATCTTCTTGAAATACATAATACTATGCAAGTAGTTTCAGTTATGTATCAGATTCAATATATTGTTTCCCTTTGATATATAAACACCCCTTTCCAGAGTAGGTTTTATGTACGTGCTATAAATCGGGATTAACTACATGTATCTATTGATTTACTGTATGTCCTTAAAAATGATGTAAATACAGAAATTGCTTATAATTAAGATGGGATAATCTGGGCAGCTGAAAATTTTACTCATTCTACACACAAGCGAAGAAAACTGTATCTAACATAACATTAGAAGGAACATAGGATTAAGTACAGGGAAATAATATGGCATAGGTCCTAATTACTTTGTATGTGGACGAAGCAGAAAATCGTGTATGCTAAAGATCTCGCACAACTATTTAGTGTTTAGTGAGGTTTGGAATAATGTAACTATATCATACTGGGTCATGAGAAACGCGATATAAAAGACCAGCAGAATAATTACCGACATAGTTGTTCACAAAAATAATTATAGATAGAATACACGTTGTAGCCTACTCGACTCTAACCAGCTAAATAGAAGAGCATGAATTTCTCAGCGATATTCGACGATTGATCACATTTACACCATCAAACCAACAATTATGACTTTTATGGACACGAATATATGCTGGCACTTAGGAGACAAGATGTGGAAGAGAAATATGTAAAGGTGTGACATATTATAAAAAGAAAATATAGCTGCATAAGAAAAGCGAGAAAATACCGACTAAAGATAAAGAGTCCGACAACTTGCCACAATCTTTCCTTAACTATTCATCGCCTGCTTATATGATATTTTCATGAATATTCACTTCAGAATGTACTTTATTTGAGGATGAAAGAAGACCGCTCTAGGATTGGAAGACCCTGTAGAACGAGGGAGGTGATATACGTACAGTGGTGGGGCAGCAGCACGATGGAAATTAGTGGGACAGTGAAGAACTGAAAGGTGGTTGCTGGAACCGAAGGGGCTCCAAATCCCTTATAGTACTGCGGCTACTGCCCATATCACAGGCCTGTCCATGTGTCTCAGAAATCATGTTGAAATGTGAGTAAATGAGGCGAATCGCGCAAAGGCTGCGAGGAAGTTGATTTATGTGACTAAGATATATATGACTCTAATAATATATCATGAGGCAGGGAACAGTGAAAATTTTCCCAAACACTTCACTGAGACCTCGTTTATCACCCAAGGCAATGAATCACTGGTCTTTACATTTCTTGCAAATGAAACACGGACATCAATAATAATGGATGATATATGCAAGTGTGAAGCCATCCCTATAGCCCATTCATAGTAGGACCTACACCAGACAACCAATTTTAAATTAATTAAAACTATGGTTTTCCTTGTCCATGTTATGTTTTACCAAGAAACAGAAATTGGAAATTTATTCTACCTACGTTAGGACATATATGCCTTGATGCACACCAGAATAAATTTTAACTGAGAAAAAAAAAAACACTATGATAGGCTAGAAAGAACTTACACCAGAAGGGAGGAGACAGAGAGGTGGGGCGGCAAGCAAAAAAGAAACACAAGGAATAGGGGGGATAGCGTTGCTTACGTCTTATTAAACTTGAGGGGTGACTACAGTAGACAAGAACTCTGGCTAATGTGGGCGAGATGAGAACGGTACCATTGCACCAACTCGATATTCTCCTGTTTAATGAGATACTATTGTAGTGGCGCCATATGCACCACTCCGTATTACCTTGTATGTATAGTGCCTTCCCCTCTCCCTTAATAAATTCATTCTGTTGGGGGGAGGGGGGGGGGGTAATGTAGTGGCGCCATATGCACCATTCCGTATTCTTTTGTATATTCCATGTGCTGGTACGCCACTCTTTGCTCCTTTGTACTTTCCCCGGCCCCAGACAAGCCACAGTCTGACAGGTACGTTAATCCAGTCCCCTGACACAGCTTAATCCACTCTTGGGAGTGTAGCAACCGGCCTCCCGCTTTCCCCCAGGTATGAATTGAGATGGGTGCAGCAGGTCAGGTGATGCGCTTGGTCACGTGGGCACGCTACATAAGGGAACCTGGAAGCGAAAGGATAAAAAGGGGAGGCTTCGCCCGAGAGGCAGACTATCCAGCGAGCTACTACAGAGGAAGGTCTTGACCTACTCCTGCTGTCGACATACACCTGCAACACACGTGTTCCCACTCTCACCACAAGTTGTGCTCCTGCTCTACACTACTACACAAGCTCCACTGCAACTACCGACTCTCCACGACGCTGCACGACAGGCTGGCCTTCCCTATATTCATATGTACTGCTCACCTGTGTATTACCAATAAACTGTACCGTGTATTCTAGAGTCTGTTCACCCGGGTAGATACATAAGGAGCTTCCTTACCATTTCACTATAAACCTTTGAGCTCAAGGAAAAAGTAATTCACTTATAATGCCGAAGAGTAAAATTGTCCCATAGTCTCCCGGTAAGTTGAATATTCATGATTATTGTGCACGTATGGAATGCAAGAATGAACAGAACCGTAAACAATGTTCACTCTCAGTTTTCTCCTCCTGCACACCCATCCAAACTCCTGCACTAACATACTCAGTTTCTTTTCTGTCTCTGCTACTAATGCCGTATCATCAGCAAACAATAATTGGTTTAGGCCCAACTCTCTACCTCCGCTGCCCACCAAACTCAGTCCTCTCTCCATCACCCTAGCATTTACCTCTCTTACCACACCGTCCATATAGATATTAAACAACTATAGTGACATCACACAACCTTGTCAGAGTCTCACCTTAACTGGGAACCATTCACTCACGTTACTTCACACTCTAACACACGCTCTACTGTTCACGTAGAAACTTTTCACTCTTCTCAATAAATTTCCCCCCAGCCCGTACAACTGCAAAACCTTCCACAATCCATTTCTATCAATTCTGTTATATGCATTCTCGAGATCCATAAATGCCCATACTACTTCTTTAATTTTCTTTAAATACTTGTCTTACACCTGTCTTAATGCAAATATCTGATCTACACAACCTCTTCCCTCTTCTAAAGCCACCTTGTTCTGCACCAATCACAACTTCCGTACCCTCTCTGACTCTCTTTATCAGCACCTTCCCATACAGCTTCCCTTCCCACCTACAACTAATTCTTTTTGTCCTGGGCTGGTACAAAAAAAAAAGATACTGTAGCATATGACCCCCATTATGACATTAGAAATATAACACTTGATAGTATGTGTAGTTGTGTATAGTTGCAAATACCTGTATATGCCAGACTCTTTCCTTCAAGATAGTCTTTTGACCAAACAGTTATGGGTGATGACAGAAGCCCATACATAATAATTATCTTTGGATTCTCCTACATTCGTTTAAGAAATCCTCATATCAATTGGCCTCTGGAAGAGTAAATCTGTTGGAGTACTACGATTATAATGATGGAAGAAAGACTGCGCTAGGCCAGATAACATACAGTATGTGATATTTATTTACAGTAGCTGCAACTTATGATATCAAGCATGTGTTCATAGCAAATTCTTACTGTACACAAATTTCTCCATTTATTTGGTGGTACTTTCAGTTTAGGTTTTTATTTCTCTCTTATAATAGTTCACTGATATGGCAACTTTTCCCCTGCTGTATCAATTCATATACTGTATGGTACTGTGGGTCCGATGTGAAAACTGAAAGATATTATTGAACACATCATCAATTTATTATTCATCTTTGTATATAATAATATATATAGAGCTAAATTTCCTATACCTTTTCATACTGATAAGTTTCTCTTTACATCTTCTCTCACGTCTATGTGGGGTTGACATGACAATATGGTTTCAGCAGATGGATTTTTGGCTGGATGCCTTTCCTCTGACAACAACCCTCCCTATTTCAGGAAAGGATACCACTACAATCAGTATCTTTACTACCTATTGGTGGTCAGGTTAAGATCAGATATCTGCATAGATATACAGATAAATAGAGATACATGTAGATAGTTTATTGACCACAGATTTACTACCCATGTACTTTACTATTGCTCACAGGGATAATGGGTGTGAGGGGACTGCCCATCCATCCCAATCCTACCTGGGAAACAAACCCCATGATCTCTTTGTTGAAATCCAAGCAAACTAACAACTGCACCATAGGACACCCACCTTTTCAAACTGATAACTGATTAATACAATTTCCTACTTATTGTATGACACAACTATCACTGCACTTCCAAAAGTATTACAGTCCTGATTACAGAGGTGATCACTGCACTAGGGCTTTATATTCCACACATTTGGAGGGATCGGCTGAGAAGTACTGCTGACATTTGGTCATTAGTCTTTTCAACCCCTGGATATACTTTCGCTGGGTTTCATCGTTGAGTACATGTGCAACGTGCTTACTGAAAATCTTTTCACGGCCAGTACGTGCGTGGATGCCGACCATGGTAACTCCAATTGGCCATGGTGCATTGCCTATGGCCATCTGGAGGTAGGCATCATTCGCCTTGACATAGTCACGGTCAAGGCAGTGTTGAACTATTTCAATCAAACACTCCATAATGTCATCGGGGAGGGAACGCTTCTTTAGACACTTGATCAAAGGCTTAAGGTAGGCTTGAGTCTGTGTATATGTAGCCGAGTCCATCTTACCTCTTACACTCATTTTTTCACCTTCAGGTCGTGCATTGTGCTTACTACCCCACAACTGAAGCATCAATTCCACAAACTTTAAGATAACCTTACTCCTCAATTCATTAGTGTTAGTAGTGCTGGTGTTGAGGTCTCTTGCCATTTCTATCACACTTTCCATAGTGATAGCCTCACCCAGCAAGGCAACATTACGTGCTCCTTCCCCACCAACGGTTTTCAGTATTTCATTCAGATACGCCTGGTCAACACGCTCCAGCGCCTCTTGGAAGTCATTTCTCTGACCTCTATTGACCTCTGGCTCCAGGATCTCCAGTTTCCTGAGGCGTCGAAAGGCGTCATGGTCGGTCTCTCCAAAGAGCAAGATTGGTTCCTCTCGTTCTCTCAGACGACGCATTACCTCAGCTCGTGGCAGTTCCGGGGCATCATCATCATCTGCAGAAAAGGTTTTCTTGGTAGGTGAGGAGTCATGTCCGTCACTGGAAGACATGCCCTGGCCCCTGCCACCACCTCCAGTCCGCACACCACACCGTTCCCAATATTTCTCTGCCTGCTTGGTACTCAGGTCTCCCCGTTTGAAATACCTCTTCTCTCCCTCCAGAACATTACTTTCCTCAAGATTACGCTTCTTGGCTTTAATCTCCTCTTTCAGTAAGCTCAACATTATGCTGTAAAGATAAAATAGCATTAATAACACTGTGTTTGAATTAAGAAATATGACAGAAAGGCAAGTACAGAAATGTATGAAATGTATCTCATAAACTAAAGGTGACTCCCATTTCATTTAGTTATCTACCATGTCATAATCTCTAATGGAGTGGTCAACATCTCATCCATATACCATAACTCTCCACTACACATCACCACCTCATCCTTAGTCTGTCTCTTTCTCTCCACATCTTACTCTCATACAGTTTCCTAATCAACCTTTCACTATTCATTTCTTCAAAATGGCCAAACCACCCTAGGATGCTTCTCGTGACACTTTTCAGCATTATATAAAGTACTGTACTGTATCAACTGCAATGCCACAAAGCATGAGAGCTTGTTCACTAGTCAGCCTGGCCATCCATGCGACTCCAAAAGGTCCTCTCAAATACAACGAATCCTATATATCTATGTTTTTCTCCCTTCTGTCAAGGTAGGGAGTACAACACTCATGTAATATTTGTTCATATCCATGCTGACCTTTGCATTTCAAGAAGTCCGTTCTGGGTGCATATTCGCGTTCTGCAACCCATGTCAGTCGCCTCAGCCCCGCCTCCTCCTTCTCGAGGCCTTTCAGCCAATCAAACAGCAGCGCGCTATATAGGATGCCAGCTGTACAAAAATATTTCATCACATTTGATGCATGATTAGATAAAAAATATATATATGACTACTGTATCTACATTGTACAGTCGGCAAAAAAAGTTTCGTTAACACCCCTACGTTAATTTTAACATGGTTAAGCGCGGGAAGATTGGTAAGTTGAACAAAGTTTCCCTTAATGTTGCAAGGTCATACACGAGAAAAATGTATGCCTTCTGTTCATTACATTATCGTTACTGTACAGACACCAACTAACTTAAGATAACCGTAGGTAAACAGCATGGAGGTTATCTTAAGTTAGTTGGTATCTGTACTGTAACGATAATGTAATGAACAGAAGGCATGGGATTAAAACACAGACTGTTTACCAAGTACTGTATATCTATTCCTTTTTCCAAGGTGATGTATGTCTCCATGAAGGCAGATATACTTTCTTCTCAACTTCAACATTTTTTTCGTGTATGACCTTGCAACATTAAGGGAAACTTTGTTCAACTTACTATACTCGTTTTTCCACGTCTCTGCATCTTCCTCGTTCATTACATTCATCCTTAGGTGAGTGTAATTATGTTTTTGTTTAATTACAAGGCATGGGAAGATCTTTATATCTACCGTACAGGTGCACATTATTAGAGTTCAACAGAGCTGTAACTTCTGTTGGAACTTGTTAGGAGTTGAGAGTTGGAAAGCGGGATTCTGCGGGAAAAACAGCTGATGATGTAAACAGACGGTGTTGGCACTCTCTCTCTCGCTCTCTCTTATTTATTTATTTATTTTTTTTATTTGAGGTAAATTAAAGAAAACAATATGACCTCTATGTCTTCATTATTCTGTTAATCCATTTTTTCAATCCATGTATAATGTAGATAGTCATATATGTATTTTTTATCTATTCATGCATGAAATGTGATGAAATATTTTTGTACAGCTGGCATCCTATATGGCGCGCTGCTGTGTGATTGGCTGAAAGGCCACGAGAAGGAGGAGGCGGGGCTGAGGCGACTGACATGGGTTACAGAACGCGAATATGCGTTCTGGGTAGGGCAGAGTTGGAATTCCCCTGAGTGCGATGTTGCCAATTTGACCACCAATTATCGGGTGGTGGTCAGGCAGGAAATGACTCAGTGACCCAGTATCGCCTCAGCGTGGCAACTTGGGGAAACAGCTCTGCATTGCCAGGTGTCATAGAATTTATTCAAATCATTGTTATAATCTTAAAAAGTTAAACTCATTGTACTATACATACAGCTTCCTTTACTATTATACAGTACAGATTAAAAAAAAAAAAAAAAAAAAAAAAAAAAAAAAAAAAAAATTCAAATAGCACATACTGTATATGGGAAATATGAGTGAGAGGCATGTACTAAGGCTGATTTGGCAACATGGGTAGTGGTAAATCACAAAGTCTGCCACACCCAGAATAGACTCCTTGGAGCGCAAGGACTATATGGTAGTTCTTTATCACCTTCCTCATTGTACAGTACTGTACATGTAATCTTCCTACCTTTTTTCACACTCATTAGTTCTTCACCATCTATACTACCCTCTTCACTCATCACATGCCACAGGTACTTGAAGAAGCTCATAATTTCCATCTTTTGCTCATATAACCCCAGTTAATGAATATGTTTCTCTCGATAAGCATAACTTTTACTCTACCCAAATTTCATTTGCGAAGTCCGTTTTCTATACATGTTTTCACATACGCTTCCCAAGCCTTGCAGCTCCCACTCTAGTTCACTCAATACTGTATCATCCAAAAAGAAAGAGAGAGGGAGAAAAAATCCTGAGCAGCAGGTTCTGACAATACTGTATATCCAACATACACTTTAAACATATAGGAGCAATAACTATAAACTCTCAACACCACAACCTTCAATTAGTTCAGCCAAACAGTATACCTGGAACCTGAAAGGAGGAAACAATCATCCTCATCCTCAAGCTTAATGAAATATTAAATGACCCTACTGTGCATTATTATACAAAGAAAAAAATTCTAGAAATACAAATCTTTTATGTACATTCAGTCTCAGGAATTTGTACACAGAGCATTTGAAAAAAGGGATCATTATTCTGCACATACAGTAGGCATTGTTCTGCTGACTGATTCAAGTATTAGTCAAATAATAATACATGTACTAGAAAAGTTTGGTGTTGGGAAACTAATGTACCAAATTCTCTAGTTCTTACAAACCCTTGATGTCACCGTGATGTACTGTATATGAATTTCTGAGGCAGATTGTACCTACATTTCAAAATTTAGTAAAAGAGAGTTAGGTAATGATTTCTTGTCACCAGATGAACTAACCTGACCAAATCTGACCTAAATGTTCTTCAAGACCTGCCTTACAGAAATATATGGCATTTATCTAGTATATTGCCATTTTGTAGCAGTGTTGCCACATCCAGCTAGGTCCCAGTAGTTTGCCCTAGTTAGGTTCCGGTTCTCTGCTGAGATCTAGGTTCGGTTAGGTAAGGTCAGGTAAAGTCAGGCTAATTTTTAAAATATGACCTATCTTGGAAATGGAGCATTTCCAAAGAAAATGCCATAGAAGAAAAGTATCTTAGAATGGTATATATTAGTGGGTAAAGAGGGTAGAAACATAGTAATAGAAATGGCAATATACTAGATAATTATAAAAAATATCACTAACCTCATTAATGCCAGAAAGACATTTAGGGAGCATTGAGAAAGTACAACACGAGTTAACCTCAGAATGGCCTGTACCGTTTCCTGTATGTGTAACAAAACTACTATAACGATATGGATACAGCTTAAGTTAAGATTGCTCAATGATACTTAAATCAATGAAAAGGTAACAAAGTGGACAATATCCTGTGTAAATACTATTACCACTTCCCAGTGGCCGCTCATAAGCATAAATATAATTGGTATTTATTGAAAGAATTACCGTTTTGTAGCAGTGTTGCCAGATCCAGCTAGGTCCCAGTATTTTGCCCCAGTCATTTCCTGTACTTTACCACGGTTCTTTCCCGGTAGTTTGCCCAGGTTAGGTCCCGGTAGTCTGCTGTGGTCTAGGTTAGGTTAGGTAAGGTCAGGCTAAATTCAAAATGCCCCATTCAAATATGCCCTATCTTTGCAGAGGAAATGCCATAGAAGAAAATAGTCTTAGAATGGTCTAAATAAGTGGGTAATGAAGGTAGAAAAACCGTACGCAATAGCGGCAATTCTTTTAATATTTACCATATAATTTCCAAATTACCTGAAGGTAAAAACCACTCATACAAAAAAAAAAAAAAAAAAAAAGGAAATAACTGGGTGAAAGTTTGGCATAATATGCAACTACACAGGCCTTCTAAGGGTCGATTCCACAGTCGTATTTGTTTGTTAGCTTCCCAACCAACCACACTTTTAAGGCTTCATTATTTTCCAAAAGCTGAGCATCCGTATTCACAAAATCTATTAAAACAGTTAGATAATGATGATCACTGCATAATTTATTCAGCAAATTCATTAAATAATTCAGCCATAAGGCATTTACACGACTAAAATTCTTTCGTTTGCGTGCTTACAAACCACTATGAACGACTGTGGAAGTGGAATCGACCCTATAAGTTAACTCTGGGGCAAATCCCAATTCTGTTAGTTCACCCTTATCATATTTCTCTGGATCAACTTCCGTGAAAGAAACCAATATTTGTGACTTTCTAAAGTGATATTATTTTTGAACTACGTTTTAAAGGCACGAAGTAAACTAAACTCTATGATTATTATGTACTAAACACTCACCTCCAAGTTTCTGGGTGAGTGGGTGAACTGATGTTGATGTCGAGCAGTGTTGCCAGGTCTGCTTGACGAAATTTCCCCAACTTCAACATCAGAATTTTCCTTTTTTTCCTCAATAATACCCTCTTACTATCTTGATATTTCATCTGATAGAAATTTCCCCGTTTACTCTTGAACATTCTTTATATGATTTCCCTGTGTGGACTACAAAACTCCAGGGAGAAATTTCCGTACACCTGGCAACACTAATGTGAATATTGTTGACAACGTCCGATTCCATTCACATGAATCCGACCAAAAGCTCTCTCATTTACTTTTTCATTTAATGTCACAGTAGGCACTCTCCATTTTTACTATTATTGCGTTTAACTACTTTCATTTCAGTTACAATATTATTTTGGCTTAGGTAAAATAAATTGATATGTCATACTATGATTTTTTTCTAACCACGATTATATGATTAGTCTGTGACGCCTGTACGTTCAAAGAATTGAGCTGAGGATTTTTAACAAAATCAACAAATATTATCCTAGTATATTGTATTTAGAATAGTATACAGTAAGTTATATGCATTATGAGTATCGATGTGGTTAACAGCTATTTACACGAAGCTGATTATTTTGTTAACAAAAATGAAAATTAATATTCTCTAATGCCCATGATAGGGCAACATATAGGTTACAGCAGGTCACAGCCCTAATAATGAATTAAGAGAGTAAAAAGAGAGACCCAATTTATCCTATATGACCTTGTAGCACGAGGTGAAGGAGGTGGGAAACAGGAAGCAAGAAGGAAATAGAAAGAAAAGAGGGACAGTTGAACTGAAAGTGAATGGCTCGGGTCCGAAGGGGCGCACAGTGACCAATCATGGTGCCATCATGTACAGTCGGCAAAAAGATGTATTGGAACCACTCTTACATTAAAATTAACTATAACTATCCATAGGAGAGTTCCAATACTTTTTTTGCCGACTGTACATGTCCCTGCCACAGCCCCACACTTATACCAATGCTCTCACTCAGGATATGGATGGCAGTCTAGAGTACAGCCACAATCAAATATCCACCGACACTTTCCTTCCATTGTAGTAAATATCTAGGTATAATAAAGAACAACACGTGTATGATTTTGCAGCACCTCATAATAATAATAATAATTGAGGAGGTTGAATTGACATAAGGTGTAATATGCTTACATTTTGATATGATACCGATTTATTTGCACGTTTGAATGAAAGTGTTGGTGATTATTTGATTGTGGCTGTACAATACATTGGGGACACAGAGGGGGAGGATCTTGGGGCATGAGATTGGACAGGGTTAGTCTGGTGTATTAACAAGACATATCTGGTAAGTAACTGCTAGTTTTCATATGACTTACAAGGGCAACCTGAAAAACCTGGATTTCTAAGATTGAACACTAAATAAAACAAACTCTTATTCATTATACTTTAATGATTTAAATAATTCGAGACTCATAAATGACTAATGTGCTGTCTTTCCTTACATATACTGTACTTATTATTATACAGTACCATACTGTACAGTATTCTCTGAACAATAAAATACTATGCAATACATTATTCCACTTAATTCTAAAATATGCATTATAAAATGTATACAAATAAGTAAAAAAATATAAAACTATAATGTGCAATTTAAAATTCCACTTTACAATGTGTCTGTGTACACATAAGAGCATCATATTTTGGCAATAGGACTAGAATAATAAAGCGTTTGTGCACTCAAAAACTTCAAGACTTTCTTCACTAAGCTTAGGCACAGACGAAGGCAGGGTAGAGCAAGGGAGGCAGCACAGCATAAAACAGCTTGGGAATGATGTGCACACGAGGGGTAGTAAGTTGTGGTGTTTTACATGCCCTGGTTTTGTTGAGCTTGAAAATATATATATATATAAGTTTATCATTCAATAAAAAACTTCAAAATGGTAAGTTTTACCATAAAAACTCCCCCCTCAGCTGGAGAGTGTAGGTGAGGGGTCTCTCTTTTTTAATATACTGTATAGAGGAAGGCGATGACTAAAGTTGAGAACCCCATTTATATCTTCACCAGTGAAATGAAAAAAAGAGTGAGAGATGAGAGATGTAAAAAATCTTGTCCAATTGTACACATGAAAGGGTTGCATTATTATTAATGATTAAATTCTCATAAGGAAGATTGAGGAACTACTTAAGTATGGGCTCTCCTGATACAGATTAATGCAATTCCTTGAGTAGCCCTGCCCTAAGCTGCCTGTATCTCAATACTGTATGTGTCAAGGCTAACTCTGCCAAGAGATCTGTATTCAGCCCACAGTCTACTGATATTTAACGAGGGTTAGTAGTACAGGCCTACCATGTTACCTGACGATTCAATAATGTGTATATAATGAGCTCCCATAATACTCCACTTGGGGGTGTAATGGCCTGAGGCTGGGCAAACCATGCCTGCCCATTTGAGGGAAGGGAGGACAACCAATTCCCAGTGGGGGCATTACATGGGAAAAACTTCCTGAATACCATACAGAGCCTCAAACCCATGCAAGACAGCCAGGAGTGACTCCACTCTGTTGATCTAACCCTCTAAACCACGACATGCCCCGATTAATATCATTTGCTCCATAATAAATAATACTTAAAACAACTTCAGTAGTATATCAGATAACAGAAATTCAGTCATTCAGTTAAGACAGACCATTATTTTTTTTTACTCATTACTTATTATTTGTTACTCATATGTTGGGTACCACCATTACACTGGCTGCAGAAACAGGTCTGAGAGAGAGTGAGTGATCTGGGTCCATGTAAAATATGATAATGTTATATGAAGGGCCTACTGTATCTGGTGGAGATACTGTGATTGACTTCTTACTCTTGAGGCTTGAGGTTCACATACTCGAGCAAGTGAATCTTCATTTTGTGACAGAGAAAACTACTGACTTTGAAGTTGTGTCAGTTTGCTTTACAGCCAAGTTGTGAAATAACTGTTTTTACTATGTGTACAGTACGTGTATGCATCGAATATTGGTGTACTCATGTATCAACACGTGGAAAAGATTTTTCCATGGATAAAATATTTTGAGACTTGGATGAGATCATAATCATGGCAGGTGAGCTGAGGGTGTAGGATTGACTGATGAAAATGATAATGAAAAGGTCAAGGCACGAGCACTATGACAAACATATGAATTTAGCAAATTTTCTTTCCTTTACAATATAATTATAATTTTATAATGTAGTTTTCCACACCTTCCTGGCTATAGTTAGCTAAAACATATTATACCATATGTCTGTATGATCCTTTCCCCATTATCTTTTCCACCTCTCCTACTTAACATTCCCTCATCTTTCTGCTACATCATTATCAGACTACAGGTACTTTACAGAAAATTAGCATGCGTTTACTCCTTCTCCCATCATTTATGTGGGAGTTGAACAAATCATGACACAACTGGTAATGATGGTGGGCCAAGAAGCCTTTTACCTTAATCCTCAGAACATTATACATGATGATGTGACTTGGCAAGGGTTTGTGAGACTCTCTTGTAGGATCATATGAAATCTTAGAATCATTAATTCTACCCGTCATTCCCAATGAGGTATGAGAAAATCCTTCCCCAAAAGTGTGCTGAAGCCAAGCCTCTGGATCTTTCTCAAACACGTCTGCCTCATCAGTGTAGTTCCCTTTATGGGTCAAATTTGGCTCACAAGTCAGGAACTGCATTGGTATCTTTCTGTGCAGGTAGCTGGAAATGCAAAGCTATTTAGTTACCGAATGTGCATCACAATATTGTCTAAGACACCCTATCTCCTAAACGTCACACTAGTGCTTAATTTCCTTGAAGCTCCACATGACCATACAGTGGTGATACCTCCAACCCTATGAAATTGGTCATAGCAACGGCCACATTTTGTTTGTGTATTTCACTGGCATACCACAAAAAGACTATTTCACTTTCTGTTCCTAAGAAAATATAAATGTGCTGTAGTATGACAAAAATTATTCATGAGTAATTATCAACTTGTACAGGTGACTTTCTATGAATGTCCCGGAAAGTGATGCTTGGATTCACCGCTGATTGCTTTACCATTTGCAATAATTTCTTCCAAAATACAAAAATATGGCAGATAGTAGTGTGAAATGCTTATTCTGCCACTAAATATTTTACTTAAATTACTTAATAATGGCATGTATAATTTTTCATGAATAAATCGGATACATGGGATTGAAATGATGCAGACTTAGAAATGCCTAAAAGATAAACTTAGTAAAAATTTCCAATCAATAATTAGAAATCTACATTTATTAAGATAAGATCTGAGCACTATGTTATCATTAGACATTTTTGTTCCAAGTCTGCCTCGCTTTGCCCTCATGTAGCCAAGCACCATAGGTATCCACATCTACCTAATTTTATTAAATTTAGCATACCTCAATTTATGTTGCTGATAAAACTTTACCAACCAGGTGTATGCAAGAGCCACAGGCTACTGACAGCCTACAGTCCCGAGGTTGAGGTAAAAAAATAAAAAATAAAATAAAGTTGTTGCTCTTTGCATGATAGCTATCCAATAAAATGCTATTCACAGGGTGCTACTGCACTGTATTTAAATTTATCTTTTTAAGTGCTGGGTTCAATACCCCCAAAAAGTATTGGCACTCGGAGGGTAAATAGTTTCGAAATCTTAAGTTGTGGGTCACTCGTATCTCTGGCGTGTTTCTGATCACATCGTTCATATTTCAAATTGTTTGCCGAAAAATGAGGGCTGATAATTTTTTGAGGTATTGTATAATACAGTATGTGACTTACCTATAGTAAGGTGTGGAGTGGCAAGGTGTGAGGAAGAGGAAACGAGCACGTGAGGGTGGAGGACCCACTTCATCTGCCAGTGCAGACATCACTTCTAGGGGTCCTCGCTGGTGTATTGCACTAATATAAAATGCCAAGACCAAGTTTGGCAGCACCAAGTATGCCAGAACTCCATTTCTGCAAAGTAAACAAAGTACTGTACACTACAAATATCATATAAAAAAACAGACAAACTTTGGATGTGCATATGTTGTCACACAGTCTAAACACCATACTACCAGTAAGTCCTTGCATCTTCCCACTTTTACGACAAACAAAATGCATTGTGCTAACAGTAGAAAAATTACTGCCTTAAATTTATGTGTAAGAGTCAGTACAGAGCTACAAGACATTTGTGGACTTGTTCATGACTTGCAAAATGAAAACTTATGAGTACAGTATTACTACAGATTGCTGAGGAAACTGAACCCAAACACCCTACAGACTTCTTCTTAAATTGCTTACATTATGTAGTGATGCTACAATATCCTTTGACCTAGCAATATTTTTTATTTCAAGTGAATTAATTAGCTGTAAAGGCAGTTGTACTGGTATTCAGATGCCCATACTGGATGCAAAATATAAAATGATGACAGAAAAAGTGCCGATAACATATGGTTTTTACAAGTACTACACCTGAAGATATTACTTGGTGTATTCACTACCAGAAATGTGAATTAGTACAGGGAGTTGGAAGTATACTAACCTTGAGGTACTGCTGTGTCTGGAGCGCCTGTGATGTTTGGACACCTTGAGAGTTATATAGTCCGCTGCTACACATAGACATAATGGCACCAATGGCAGCAAAAAACGAAACTCCTTGTGGGCCAGACAACTGCAGGTATAAGTAAAAATGGATATGCTTATGGGCACTAATATACCAACTCAAGGGATCTTAGGGTAGAGCATAGCACCCCAGCAAAGTAAGGGGGATAACAATTTAACAAGAAATAAAAAAAGTAATGCTGAGGGGGTTTGAGTTGGATATTGGTGAAATTTAGTAGTATTTTTAATTGTACTCTGTAATTGGGGAAAGTTTACCAAACCAAGTACAGTATTGTATAGTAATCAGGAACCACAGCTGTCTTGAACTCATGAAATGGGGTAAACAGTAGCCCTATGCAGTATTTCATGTTATAATAGACAGGCATAAATAAGGCAAAACTATTAACACTACAACATTCTTTTAAGTACCCAATATTTCCATGACCATATAAATGAAGTAACTTAGTGGCCCTGTACTACATAACAAGTACTGAAAGCATGCTGTATAAGCTAAAAATTAAACAGTACTGTATAGCATTCCTACCTATACACCAGTAATGACCAGACACAGACAATGAGAGGTTCTTTGTGCCTGGCTGGTTGTGAGACACCTGCAAGTACCAAGGGCAGGAGGTGAGTGGCAAAAGTAGCAGGGATTCCCTGTGTCAGGTACCAGTGCCAGGGGTGAATGCCATAGTGAGAGGACAGGCCAGATAGAACATTGAACTTAGCAAAATTCCATGGCACAAATACCAAACGTCCATAGAACCAGCTGTCCACAGCAATTGTTCCTCCCAGCAATGTAGCTCTGCAAATTAATAGCACTTGCTGACTAGATAGTATAGGAGGAAATGAAAATATTAGGCAAAATTCTCTACAGACTCTTGTAATGCTATGATATGGAGATGAAGGGGATTTGAAATGATTAAGGTAAGGAATACCAGACAATATAAAAATATAGTCAAATCTCCATTTCTGAGTTTATTTGCTTCTGCAACAGAACTGCATTAACTTGTGTCTAACCCTAATTTGTACTGCACCTCTGTCCAAAGACAGCATTACTTTTTCCCCTTTTTGTGGTACAAAATATTTGGTACCTCCAAAAACTTTTTATTCAACCAGTACCCTGTGGCTGTTTTTTTGGAACCTTTCAATAGAGCTTAGGAAAACTGTTGTAAAGTTGCTGTACAGTTTATGCATGCAAAACCATTCTTTGCAAGGGAATGCTTTAGTTACAAGTTCTTTATAAATCATCACATTAATTGGCAAAAACCATCACTGAGCTCTATAGTATATCAGCATCATCAACTCACGTAATAAAAAAGTATGAGACAAGCAGTCTTATCTTGGAAGATGTATGATAAATGTGTAGCAGGCAGAGAGGAAGAAAGGGCACTGCTGCTGTTGGCCTCACTGCACAAGCCAATCCAAGAGTCCACAGGTAGCAGGCACTTCGGTTCTCTGGTGAGGGATATAACAAATACTTTAACTATTTCCACAATTTCCTATTATATAAAATAGTTATTTTATATAAAGTAGTTATCTCAACCCTGTATCTACTGTAGACCAACCAGGATACAGAGAATGGAAATTAGTGATTAACAAAGTGAAGAACACTACACCCTATACCAGCTGTTGTCAGAAAAAAATGTGTTTCACTCCTCATTCAATGAAGTCATCACCCTGAAAGTTCCAGAAAGTAGCTCTACAAATTTGATGCCTTGTTCTCTCTGGGAACTCCTCAAATAGGGGCAGCAACAGGAGAAGTGTCTTTATCTCCTACTCATATTTCTGTTCCTCATGTACATTTAAAATCTGTTCACCTATCCAATTGGTGGACTCTCTACCTCTCTCATAATTATACTCCTTTGTAAATTCCCCATCAGTTTTCCTTCCATGTTCCAATTATCTGAGAGTATTATGCTTCACTTCCAAAATTAATAATACCCACTCTCACACACAAACTTCACTTCTACTTTTCAAGTCACAAGTTTCTCTTTGAGAGCTCATTCCCACAGGAACTACAGAATATCCAACTACTGTATAATACTGCCATACCCATGCTTGCTAAGTATGCTGTATATTATATAACCATTCATTGTAACCTCATAAGCTCCACATTATGTACTAACCCAAGCTTCTTTGTGATTTATTGATTTATTTGATTTATTTAAAAATGTGCATTTTGTTTTACTCTTGTAAGTCCCATAGACTGTACATATATTTTAATGTCGGTGTGATCACAACTGATCGTCAGGAAGAAATACCATCGAGGATTTATCGAGTGATCTTGACTATCCAACATGTCTTTATTTAAAAAGCATATACGAAAGTATTGGGCTATAAGAGGTTTGGGGGCCAGACAATTCTCTTTTTACTACACCTCTCGGTGTCGCCTATTCTGATACAGTATTAAAATTTCATTACCAAGTGATATACAGTAATTAATAATTTTGTACAGTACTGGCCTGTGCTAGTTGATTTTACTTGCAACTAGGAAGTTTCCTAAAGTAATGAGATTAATCAAGATGGAACTTTTTGCATTGAGAATCATTAATTTTACCCTTCTGTTTTCTCCAGGGGTAGCAACGGAATGAAGCTGTAAGAAGAGCCATCTCAACACACGACGTAAGTGTTCGAGGGGCACAGTAGAAGAGGAACCATGAAGAGGCAAGGCAAATAGAAGTCCAGGTGCCGGAGGAATGACCATATAATTTCTTTGATAACTGCCAGGCCTGATGATCAGTCCATGCAGACAGCAGTGCATGAAGTATTCTTGGAAGATGAATCTGGTGAAATACACGTATAGTTAGCTGAAAGTTTCTCTCACGAAACTACCTGTACATACCTTTCACAATCAACAACACTATCTTAAACTAAAAGGGCAGTGAGTGGAATGGCTGTAGCACATACTGTTCTGTTACCTTTGTAAATGTCAAAAGTCTATGGTCAGAGCCACCCATGTTACACCCTCATTCTTCACATCAGGATCCACCAAAATTGAACCATTTCTTTGTTTCATTATGTCCAACCATCCTGTGAGGTATGATCAAAATTGGCCACAAGTTTTTCAGATGCACTGGTAATCAACCAACCAACAAACAAATAGAAGTGAAAACATAACCTTCCACAAACTGAAACAAAGCAAATAATGTTGAATAATGATTTAGGCTAGGTAAATTACTGAAATCTAGCAAAGTAGACTACTATAAAAAATATGATACAGATGCAAGGCATTTCAATTTCTTAGCCCCTACACTCACCAGCCAGAAGGGATAATCCAGCCACAATATTTCCAGCACCTTGTAAAGAGCAGCTATAGTGGTAGGATACAGTGCCCCTCTGATACCCTCACGCCATTCCCATGTCTTGTAACCATACCTGTCAGGGATTATTTTAGCCAATCATATATATATACCGTATATATATCCTCTCAATCTCACACTAACTTTGCAAATTTCAAGTATCTCTGTAAGCTACAGCATAATATCTTTTATAATTACTATAACTTGTTAGCGAAGCTATAAAATATACCTTAAGTAAATTGTGAATAAAATCTGGATACACTGTATACAGTATACTAGGTATAAAGTACGGTATGGCGTTTAATCAAAATCTTACCCGAACACCATGCGATGAGCAATTTCAGGGGCCTGCCAGTACTCATCAGGGACAAACCATGTCTGAACCACAATTGTGCTCATAAGACGCAATGTAAGAAAAAGTGCCATAGGCCCACTTGCCATTGTCTTGTCTGGAAAGTAATAGTTACACATAAATAATATTGTACAAAACATGGCAATGGTTTTCTATAATTGGCATCATTGAATGGATGTGTATATTATCCAGCTGTACAAATACTGTATATCAATTAAAGAATGAAAATTTCTCAGAAATGGCTACCTGGCTTATTAGTATTGGCATTTACCATTGTCTGACAGTTCTTCTGACATATCATAAAGTCGACAGATTAATTTCTACGAGTGGGCTAAAAATTTGGCCTTACCGTGTTTTGAATGGCTTTCTTCACCTGTGGATACTAATATCTTGAGAACCAACTATTACCATTGAGTACTGGTTATTATAATACTGAGTAATATAATGGGTGGAACCTAACCCAGTACTTTGGTGACAGCAGCAGCAGAAGACTCTCTTTGTAAACATTACTTCAATCTCCACAACACGAACCGTAATAAACTTATATATGTCATTCCATAGTTATTTAATTATTTCCTCGTGTAATAAAACCTACTTGCAAAATGGAAGCTTACAAAATTAAAAAAACATACAATTTACTGAGTTTATAATTGCATCTGGTGTGAAGTGAATTAATATACCGAAGACTTTGTATGTCAGTAACATGAAGATGAAATAATGTGTGTGTAGGCGATGCGATGCGATGCGATGTAAGTCGGGGAAATTTCACCTTTCCAACGGTTTTCCCCTTATTATTATTATTATATATATATATTTTTTTTCTTCTTCTACTTTAGTCTTTTCACTTAGTTTTCAATCTGATTTCTAAGTTTTTCTCTTCTTTTCCAAAATTTGTAAATTGTATCTTTTGCCTTTTCTTGATTTTCTTTATTAAACAGAAAGTTTCCAATTATATAATCATTGTTCTCTATGTATGGCTGTTGCAGTTCAAATATATCCTTCCTTATTTCTATATACTCTCTGCAAAATAAAATGAAATGTTCTAGAGTTTCATCATCATCTTTACATGTCATACATTTTGTATTTCCATCTCCAAATCTTTTCCTGTCATTTAGATTTAGTACATTAACTCTGCATTTAAAATATATTACTGATTTTGCTGAATTATCATATATATTACTTTCTTCTTTAATTTCTGTTTTCCAATTTCTGTATGTCAGTATACTTTTCTTTGTTGACAATTCTTTTTTCCAAATATTTGTATCCCATATGTTTAATTTATCTTTTATTTCTTTTACTTTCATCTTTTTTATATCGTGGAAATCTAGATTTAGCTCACTCAGTGTTTCATTGATTTCATCCATCCATTTATACATATTCGTGAATTTCATATCTTTGATAATTTCTCTAAGTAAGTCATTTCTAGTTTCATTTGCTTCATTACACTGTATTATTGATTTTAAGTACATAATTTTTCCCTCTTTTATTCGTTTTATCATTGATGAAGCCCCCACTTCACCTCTCAGGGTTCCTGTAGGTGTGTATGATGGTGCTCCCAATATTTGTCTATATACTTTATTTTCCTGCCTCTGAAGTTTTTCTATGTCACTTTTTGTTAAATTCATTACATTAGCACCATATAATATACTCGGCAGAGCTACTGATTTCCAGTAAGTTTTTCCAATTAATAATTTGTTGCAGCTTTTATGAATAACTGAATATGTTAAGTTGGCCAATTTTTGTGCTTTTTCATGCATTATTAGTTTCTGTCCTTTAAAGCAGTTCCTCGTATTTTCTATCGTTATTCCCAAATATTTTATCACATCTGTCACTTTGATTCCTTCAATTTCCAGTGGTTGATTTTTCATATTATATATCATTATATTACTTTTCTCTTTGTTAATTTCTAATCCACATTCAAGGCTTGCATCTATTAAAGTTCTTAAGTTTTCTCTTGCTTCTTCTACTGAATGGCTTAATTGAAGTCCATCGTCAGCAAAGAATAGCATATTTATTCTGAAAAGTTCATTGGTGAATCCTGTTCTTGTCTCCATTTCCTTTAGTATTTTATATGTTATTAGTTTAAATAAAGTTGTAGATCCTGTACATCCTTGTCTTATTCCACTTGTAATATCTAATTTCATTATTTCTTCGTTTCCTATGTTGATGGTGGTATTGTCGTCTAGGTAGATGGTGGCTACTATGTTTATTATTCTTGGGTGTATCTTATAGGTTTTCAGTACTTCAATTAGCTGTTCTCGTTTCACAGAGTCAAAGGCTTTTGCAAAGTCTATTGAGGTGACTATAAGGGGTTTATGTTCTAGATAGCTGGTTTCTATACAGTAATTTAATATCATCAAGTTGTCCTCTATTCTTCTTTTCTTGGTAAATCCTGCTTGTGTGTCTTTCATTTCTTGTGTTCTTTGTATATGATCTTCTATTTTCTCTCTGAGTATGGACATAAATATCTTATATGAATAATTACTCAATGCTATTGGTCTTAAATCTTTCACAGTGGGCTTTTTCTTTTTCTCTATCATTTTTGTTTTAGTGGTTTTCCAATCTTCTGGTATATTCCCTCTTTCCAGTATTTCATTGTAACATTCAGTTAGCTTCTTTATGCATGAGTCACTTTGTATCAGGGTCTTGTACATTTCAGGTTTCATATTATCAGGTCCAGCAGCTTTCCTCGTTTTTAACCTTTTCAATGTTGCTCGTATTTCTTCTTCGTTTATTTTGTAATTTTCCATTTTGCTTATTTGTTTTTCAAAATTGCATATAATTTGCATGTGGTCAAGTAACTCCTTTGGGTATGCGAGTCCATTTTCTGCAGCTATCTCTTGTGTTGTTTCTCTAAATTCTCTTTCGTACTTTTCCATTTCCTCTTTGTTCCATACTTCCTTTATATTGTTGTCGTGTTTCTGGTATATGTTACTCCAGAATTCCTTTAATTTTGATATCATTTCTTGTTCACTCATCTTATTTCCATCATTGTCATACAGTGTGTGATCTTCTTCCTTTGTCTGTGTCTTCCCTTTTAGTTTATTTATGTGTTCCCAAATTCTTTTGCCTTTCTCGCTGCTATTCTTTATTTCGTCTGTGATCTTTCTTTCATGTTTGTAGATTTCTTCCTTTATAAGTGTTTGTACTTCATATTTCTTTTCCTTGTATAATCTTTAGGTAGGAGCCGGTGATGTGATTGTTGTTGTTGTTGTTATCAGCAGTGTTGCCAAATATGAATTTTTTTTCTTAGACATGTAAAATTAGAGGTATCAATGGGGAAATTATATAAAGATTGTTCAAGAGTAAATGAGGAAATTTCTACCAGATGAAATAATTATCAAGATGTTAGGTAGCAGTACAACGATTATCTTCAGGAGTAAATAGGGACTTTGAGGTAAAAAGGGAAATTCTGATGTTGTTGAAGTTAGGGAAATTTGGTCAAGCACACCTGGCAACACTGGTTATCAGCTGGACAGTACCAACCCCCGGCACGTCCACTCACACCATGACCTCTTATAATAACAGTAATAGCAATGGCAATGGAAATTCACTCAAGTTATATTACTGGTACGGCTCCTTCTACTCGCAGAGGGTGAGTGGCGAGAAGGTCGGCAAGGGTTAAAAGTGGTAAAATATGGAAGAGAGGAAAAGATTCGAAGCCTAAACTTTATTACAGCTGTTTTTGTAATCATCATTTGGGGCTGTTTTAGGGTCTGTTGGGTCAGTGGTGGTATAACAGGAAAAGATTAGTTGCCTGAAGAGTTAAAGCTGTTTTTTTATATATATAATCACTTGGAGCTTTCTTTATGGTCTGTTGGGTCAGTGGTAGAGGTGATTAAATATGGGAAAATTCGATGCCTAAAGAATTAAAGCTGTTTCTATAATAACTTAGGGCTTCTTTATGGTCTGTTGGGTCAGTGTTGGTGGTGGTGGTGGTAAAACAGGAAAAGATTCACTGCCTAAACTTATGTTCAGCTGTTTCTATAATCTCTTGGGGCTTCTTATATGGTCTAACAGGAAAAGATTCGCTTCCTAAAGTTACTTACAGCTGTTTCTTTAATAAATTGGGGCTACTTTAAGGTCTATTGGGTCATGTAATGGTGTTTACTTTCACATGGGGGTACTTCAGTTTGGCATAGAAAGTCTGCCTCAAATCTAACTACTCTGTTTTCTTTTTTCAGAATTATGCTTGATTTACTCCTCTGGCCGTAGATTTATTGCATTTTTAAGTTTTATGTAATCCTCAATGAAAAAGACTGAGATAAATTAGAAAACCAGCCATTGGTAACCCTCAATAAATGCTGCTATTTAGTGTTAGTGTTGTATATAAGTAAAAAAAATTGCATACAGTGATACAGTATAACAATTATATATATATGAATGGTATTGTATTAAATTGTACCTTGAACTTTTACAGGTGCTCATGGCCTTGTATGAGAAGCGTGTACCCTTCAAGTCAAGAATGGTGTCATTACCAACCCGAGAGCAGTATGAGCCCTGGTACCTGAGATTCAATCCATGTGGTGAGGTGCCAGTACTAACAGATGGGGTCAAAATCATTCCAGATTCTGTGAGGATTGTGGAGTACCTTGAAGACAACTTCTCCAATGGTTTGTTTACTGCAGTACAAGAAGTGTTTTATGAGATGGTAATTTTTTATATTTGGAATTAATTACTCATATTATTGATAGGCTAGTGCCATCACTTATTTCTTAAAAGATATTAATTTATTCTGAGGTAAAGGAAATATAACATAGTAATTAGTTATCTATGGTAGCATGTTGCAACTTTTTTTTACTTAAGTACTTTTCAAAGGTGTATGGAAAAGGATATAGGTAATAATGAAATGCAGTACTTAGAATGTTTCTTTCATTAAGCTGATTTTTAGATGAATATTATTTAACCATCCTTTCAGGTCAGTTTTGTCAATTAACTCCCAAAGAGAAGGGGAGTGAAGAGAGTAAGAAAATTCAACACTTTAGAGATATATTGGAGGTTTTCCCAGTTCAAATCCTAACCTACGGAACTGCTGCCAACCCACAACTACAAGACAACCCCAAGCCTCCCTATACACCTGGTTATATGAAATACATGGCAGGTGTGTAGTTGATATGGCCCTAATATTTTGTATTTACATTTACATATATAGTGTTCGAAAGGATTATTTGCACAATGCAGATGTCATTCTCTTTTTGTCTCTTTCAGATACCATAAAGAATTCCCCTGCTGTCATCAGAGAAATTGCAGATAGAAATCCAGAGTCCCGTGAGGTGCTTTTAGAAAAAGCTAGAATATTGGAAGAGAGGTACAGCAAAAAGATTAGTAAGAAAGAGGCAGTGGAGAAGGTGCTGGAGGATCTGGACATTGTATTGCAAGCTGTGGAGGAGGAACTGGTTTCTCACTCTGGTGGTTAGTACTGTACAATATTGGTGTCTCACATGAGGAAAATTTAATATTTTTGGCCCTATATGGGTGGTTGGTATGGGGTATTGCTTTCTCATATGTCAGACTTCTTAATGGATATTTGTGTAGAGGATGCCTGGTATGGCTGTGAACACCTTTGATTTTTATTTCCTTGGTTAATGACTGGCACATAGAATTCAACTTGCTCTAATCTTCCAAATGACTATCTTCTCTACTTCAGTGACACACAACTAAACCTTTCCTCTTCTCTCTCTTTCGGAGTTAACCACCTCTGTATGGAGTATGTCAAACCATTCTCAACAATCCTGGAATGGGTGAAATCAAAGGCCTTTTGTCCGATTTCTCTTATTTTCTCACTGAATCATCATATGCGTTTTCTCTCTGAATCATCATATGAGTTTTCTCTCTGAATCATCATATGAGTTTTCTTTCACCACAAAGTTTTATCATCGTTATACTGGACATGCTAATCTGAACTCCATCGTTGTATTTTTCATCTCGGGAGGGCATGCAACATTCGTCAAGCTACTCATTCTCGCCCTTTTTCTGTCCAACCTCATCCAAAAGTTAACCGCTACTCTCATCGTAATGTGTGTAGGCATCTTGAAAAAAATTGGATATGATTTTGGATCTCTCTTTATATTTCCCAGGTGAGGATAGTAAATGGGCTTTTTGCCTCTAGTCCTCACCTTCATCAATTTATAAAAAAAATTATCTACGGAGGTAAGTTTCTAACCTTAAATAATGTAGAGTACAGGTATATCAGTACCAATCAATAATCACAGTTTTTCATAAATACTTGAAGCAAATTAAAAAAAAAGTATGTTTCCTTCATCTGACATCACCGACCAATCTTCTCAGACCAGAGTGAGTGGTGGCTATGTGGGGAGAGGATAAGCATCGCTGACATTGACCTGGCAATACTCTTGAACCGTCTCAACCAGCTTGGCCATGAGCGACGCTATTGGGCCGAGGGCAAGCGACCACACTTGCAAGCTTACTGGGAACGGATACGACATACCAGCTCTTTTAAGGTAAAAATTATATTGCTTTTGCCCATACGTTATATATTGCTCACATAGTAATTATGAAATGGACTCTTTTTACCTATGAGTATAGGTTTAGGTCCTGTGTGGTGTATAATTCATATCTAATTTTATGGTGAGTAGTTCTCAAGTTCTAAAAAATTTTCAATGTGATTACATTTCTTTTCCAGAGAGCTACTTACTTTTCCTCTAGAGAGGTGCGTCTGAACATGCTGCTGGGAGCCCTAAAGAAGAGTAGAGGCTTACTAGCATCACTAACAGCAGCCGTTGGTATAGTTGCAGTGTCGTACATAGTGTATCGCAGGGTCCAAAAATCATAGGTGAGCGGGAACATATAGTTAAATTATTGTGCAGAGCTTTAATGAATTGAGGATCTTTGCATAATGGGGTTTTACTGTTTATTTTTTGTAAAGTAATGGAGGTTTTGATGCTTATACTGTAGTCATTTGGGAAGAGACATACTTTTATATGGAAGATACTGTACTTCTAAATTTCTACTGCATGTAGGTGTCTGGTGTTATAAATTTGGTTATATGTTTTGATAGAAGACTTTGCTGTTGCAGTTACTTGGTATAACACTGGTAATTTTTTGTTTAATTTTTCTGTTCATGTGTATTATACTTACTGTAAAATGTGCGACAACAGTGAAAATTAAAAATTATGTCATCTATGTAAATATTAAAAGCTACTGTACTTCTGTTTTCAGATAATTGATCAAGTTGTAATTATTATTATAATGTTTCCTTTCCAAAATAATTTTACTTCATGATTCTTTAGTGTCCGATCTATGTTGGACATCAGTTTACCTTGAAACAAAAAAGCTGTTGATAGCACAGAAGTAATGTGTAAAGTTCCCCGTTATATGAAATCTAATATGCGTACAATTTTGACTCAACTTTTGCCTCTTTGAGGTTGTGAAATTGAAACAGAATACTGTACTGTACTGTCTCTCAGGCAAAATGAAGTTGCTTAGTACAGTAAAGTCTCTTTGATCTAGATAGTCCTAACTGGTTGGAGAGTTTATGCAATGATAATGGAAAGGATCAAGATTCTCTTTGAAATGAATTTATAAAACTTACTTCTGCAGCTCAAAATAATATACAGTAATTGAATGAATGAATAAACAGTTTACAGTAAGTGTGAAAGTAATGTTATTTATTATACACCATTTTTGCTTGAACTGGTGGGTATAGGAAGCTGGCAGTTATATTGAGCAACATAATTATTAACTAGTACAGTTCCTCAGACAGAAAGAAGGAAGACTGGCAAAGCTTGTGGATGACTTTCTTGAAAAAATATGGTTGTAGTTTGCATTTACATGCATGGCAAAGATTGACAGTACTAGGAACAAGTAGAGTATATGAGATGCATAGTTCAAGTACGACAGTTTGGAGACAGTGGGGGCAGCAAGTTTGAGATGTACAAAGGAGTGGTGAGAGGTATGTTGCAAAGAGGATGCTAAAGATGGAACTGTCGAGAAGGCCAAAGAGGAGATTTATGGATGTAGTAAGGGAGGATATGCATGGGACAGGAAGATGGAGATTGATAAATCAGCTGTCATGACCCTGTATGTAATAAAGCAGCTGAAAAAAAAAAAAAAAATTAAAAGTACCTGTCAAATAGATATAATAACCATTCATTAACATTATCTGGATTACAAATGAATGGAGGTGTTAATGATAAGTCATTCACTTACTTGCTTATTTCAGATTGGGAGAGAATGTCAAATGAGATGAGATTAATGTTTAATTATGTATTATAAATATTGTACAGTACAGTACATCAATGTTAGCAAAGAGGCTTTAATGTACTATACAACAATATAGCATAGTGTTTGAGTTAGGGATATTAAGGTACTGTATGTAAAATTGATGAAGAGCAATTGGTTTAACTTTTTCAGGTCACAAGATGATAGGTGTGTTGCTTGCTATGTATCTGAGGTGGAAGTCCAAATTATGGGTGTCATTGTGCCTACTGTCACACTCGCCAAACATGGACCATTTTCCAAGGGGATGGATTATTATTATATGTAAATACTGTATTTTATACAGGAAAGAAATTTCCATTTTTGTATTCAAGAAAATGTATGGCTAGAAAAACTTGTTAAATTGTTGCAAAGTTTACACCACAGCACCATGTGATTTATTTCAATACCATAAAACACACACACTCAAAAGTTAATATTGTCTGAATACAAATGGTACTAAGGAATAGGAGTATGTTATCTGATTATGTTTTTAGTTATTATTATAATTTATTTGTGCATAAATGATCTAAAGTTGTTAATATAGGTGAATGATGATTATTTGTTACTCATACTGACATTTATGATCACTTGTTGTTGTGGTGTAAGTGTTTAAGATCTAGTTACATAAATGTTAACTTCTTGTGAGAGAAAAGAAAAACAAAGAAAGTCATTAGGAAATTATAATGAAAAAATAGTAATACACCTCATGTCATGTTAACTTTAGGATAGAATTGTCTGGGATACAACTAAGCTTAAAGTTTTATTTTTATGTGTTCTCATTGTGCTCAGTGTTTCCAGAGTATCCCATGTGATTGAATCTCAGTTGTAAAAATACAGCATAAAAGTGAAAAAAAAAAAAAAAAAAAAAAAAAAAAAAAAAAATGAAAAAAAAAAAAAAAAAATGTAATGGCAAAACTGTTTAGGCATGCAGGCATGGCAAGCCATAGATGATGATAAAACAGTAAAGAGAGAAGCAGATGAACAAGAACATTGGCTTAGGTGTATATAAATGATCAAGATTGCACAGTTTGGCTAGGAACTGGAGGAAGCAAATTAGCCAAGAATAATACAATAGAAAGTTGTGATGGTGCAGTCAACCTATTATCCCGACGATACAGGGGGAGGGGTGCAGTGAGGGTTAGGGACCCTACTCTCTAACAATGACCACACCAAAGGCTCAAATAGCCTCGGAGCTGGACCCTTTGCCTGTCGGGTTCTGCACTAGCACTAGAGCTTCCCATCCCTTGAATAAAGGGAAATGGGGTATTGATGATGATAGTTAATCACAAGTTGAGAAGGGATTTATTTGTGTGTGTTGAATATTGCAATAGTTGGGGGAATGAAAATAAATTTCACCTGAGCTAACCCATATCAGCCATGTCTTCATAGATAGATAAGTATAGATGAGTATACTGGTCTAGGATTTGTACATATTTTGGTGTGGTGAAAGTGGAATATTGCATTTAATAAATATTGAATGATATGGTGTGGGATATTATTATGAAATAATAATATGTCTGATGGGAAGGTTATTTTGAATAGAAAGAATTGTACTGCCAAATTTTTTAGGTGTGTCCAAACAATACAATCAATAGAAGGAATGAAAAATCTGGAGAAGTTAGTAAAGGGATTCCATGTCTGCTGGACCTAAACTAACACAGTAAGCCCTCTGTAGCTTGTTCAGATTATATAGTATTCTTAATAGTCCAGTAATAGCACAGGAAGTGTTCAACCTTCAAAAATAATGTATATCAGAAGATATGCATATTTTGAAAGAATGATGGAATTTACATGTTGGATCAGTAAAATTGTATTACAGTATGCCTTAATCTTTGTAATTATTGTTATCCGATGACTTTGCACCAGAATCATGGGTATGTATTTATGGAGAATGGAATATTGTAATTATTGTTATGATACAATATTTGTCTCTACATAGTTACACACATCTAAGTAGAATTGTAGAATGACCAGGTTTGGAGGGCTTACTATGTAGTGTATGTTTCTACATACAAATTTATAGATTGTAGATTAAGGTCACTATCTATAGAAGTTGATTTACCTTAATTGTGAGATGCCTCTTCCTGTATGTCCCTCAGAACTGCTCTTGATATTATTAAATATATTTTGGAAAGAAGAGGGCCCAGACAGTGCTGTAATGGTACCATAAAACTTTTCTTGGTTGTACGCTGCTCTCACTCCTGCAATCACTAAATGAAAAGGCTGAACAGAATTAATTTTTTGTACTTGGATCCAGTTTGAATTAATCAGTGATTCTGTCTGTACCTTTTTACTTACAATTCCAAGGAAATGTAGAAATGGCACATATCTTTTTCATGAAATTTACTAATTTTGACTATTCAGATTATCTGAGACTTTCCTCGGCATGAACGAAAAGAATTTTATAAAGAAAGTGTTCTGATTCTATAAATAACCAAGATTTCTTGTAAACAATTAACAGATAAAAGTTACAATCTAAATCCTACTACCAGTGAATTTGGTTGAGCAGACATGTAAAATCCTCAAGGGAGTTGGCGACAATAAAGGTGTACGGTTGTAAAACTTGCCATACAGCTGCTTGCTGGCAACATTTTTGGAAGAATGCCATCTACAATTTAATGGAAGGCTAAGACATGCTTGCACAGTATATGCATCTAAAAAAAAAAAAAAAAAAATTGAGAAGAACAGTACACTATACCTAAATTTGAAATATTGCCAACCCACAGTTGGGAGATCATATTCTTGGTCATCTGCCAATGCTTGAAACAGTGAAGTATGCTAACACTATACCATTACAGCACTGGACTTGGGTATGAGGCACATAATTATATTTTCATAGTATCCAGTAGGAGAATCACAGTTCAAATACAATTAAGATGCCATGGATGGTTTTACATAAAGTATATTTGTTGACATTTATGTTCATAATGATGACGATCCTTCTGTAAGGGGAAATTCTTTTAATGATGAATTGGAATCCTGCTGGTGACTCCAAACTATTCCAGAAAACGAATGACCTCAGTGTTACTAATAAAGGACCTATTTCCTGGCATAATTTAGAGGAATAAAAGACCTTTCAATTCACCAACACGAGAAAATCCCCTTAAAGAGAAATAATTTTCATCATGGCTGTTGCCAAGTAACAAATACTGTACAGTACTTGGGAAATTTATAAATTTCTGTTATGTATCTGTCTACAGTACAGTACTTTATGAGTACTGTACAGTAATTATAATAATAGTGAAAAGGGTTAGAGCATCAATGTTTGGTACTGTAGGATTGACTTGTACATTAAGCGTCAATAATCATGTTATGAAATATGGTGATAGCATAAGGTGACAAGCTAAATGTCTGGTGTATTCTGCCACATGTCATGGGTCTTTCATAATATTTCAAGAGTTGCATTTAATCTCTGGGGAGAACTGCACCATGACTCATCGTACACACATTGGTACTTTATTGTTGTCCAGAAATAAGTTATTATAAGCAGGTAACTAAAATGCCACCATGCATATTTCTGAACTTGAACTGTTGATTTAACTATATCATGACCTTACAAATTAACTTCTTCCTACTGTAAACCAAGTATGAATAAAAACTGATATAAGCCATGTCCCTGTGTTGGGTAAAAAATGGCCATAATGGCTATCATCTTTAATAATAAAACCATGCCAGAATGTAAGTTCTGGTAAAGCTTAAGTACATGTAATAAACTCTGAAACAAAAGTAAGAGATGTTCTTCACAGATATATAAATTATGTAAACAGTTCAGCATGTAAGAAAGTTGTAGATAGAATAAAGGGTAAATGATGCTGAACTTGGAAACAATTGCCACCCCATCCTATATCTGCCATAGTAGTAGTGTGATATGGGCTTTGTTCCATGGCACTTGAATGTTATTTTCTTACCATTATATCTAATAAGTTTGAAGAGAGATGAACAGCATTAGATTCATTCATTGGCAATACATATCACTTAGCATTGTTACTGGTATCGCTTTAGCTATACACAAAAACATATCAGTACTGCACTCAAGAAAATTGTTGTTGCTTTAGACACAGTTGAGCAACACTAATGCCAAGAAAAGTTGAGAGCGAGATTAAAATTCCTGCCAGTTAGTGATATTTCACTATATATATTACACAAATAGAACTTGTAAATCACGTATGAGGAAGAGGAGGAGGAGGACTCTAAACACATATGGTTTGATAATGAAACAGGACTGTCTTATGTGAAGGAACTAAAGTTAAGTGAATGAGCATGGAATTTTAGCCTCAAACTTGAAAAATGTACAGAAATTTGTACTGTACATATATGTACAGTACTGTATTAGATATACATAGTACTGTACGTTTAAAATAAGAACAATTTGAATCCAGCCTATAGGGCTCAGGGGCCCTCATTAGGTCATATGTATATATAAATGCTAATAAAATAATAAAATTCCTCTTAATTCTAACAATACAGGTAAGCATAACTGAAATAAGGCCTCATATGCATTATTATAATTGTTTAGGTAAACAAACTGTGATATGAATGCATTCTGAGATTTGCAGGTGTCAGCTGGTACAGTACAGAGGAGGGTAATACTGTAGTTACTTTTCACACCAAAACATTTTATTATTTGTTTAGGCTATTTAGAAAAATTATTTTAACATATTTGTATGTTCAGTGAAAAATAACATACTGAAAAACTTTCAAGGAATTTGCAGTAGGAAAAGTTAACTTGACTAAATACTGTATTGTAACATGTTAGTAAATGATCAAATTAGGCTTTATAAAGGATGGTAGTTTGTCCTTGGTAACCTCATTGTTATAAAGATTGGGAATAATTTCCTCTGTGCGTAAATTGGGAAGTTAATGTTCGCCATTTCTTATCATGGTAATATTAACGGCTAACATGGAAATATTATCTTTCTGTTAAAGAAACACTGATGGAAGAAAAACATAAAATAGGATATACTTTAACTATGTCATTCCACCCACTGTACATAAACCTAGCCCAACAATCACTGCTTCTACACAGCCTCTTTGTACAGAATGGTATATGGAAGTTATTAAAATGAAGCAAAAGTTGGTCCTTTCATTTAACCTGCACTTACTTGACTTCATCATTCATTCCCATTCTTTCTGCCCTTATGTGCCTTATAGACAAAAAATCACTACATTTAATCTTTTCTCATGAGCACCTGCGGTCTTGTGGTCATCACGTCCACCTTGCAAGCTAGAGATTCTGGGTTCAATTCCTGGGCTTCCAGAATTGTTCACCTAACAAGAAGTAAGTACCCAGTCATAGACTGTTGTGAGTCATAGATGGGGAAATGATTAGACTATTATCACATGTAAACACAACACATTCCTACTGTAGTACATGCATCCCACCTATTCCTTACACATCCCTATCCAACCTGCTTTATCCTTACACACCTCTAGCCACCTCACCCTAAGAAAGCATTGGATATTATATCATAGCAGTATCCTTCATTTGTGGAGAGTTCTAATCTTGCTGTGGACTACAGTTTAACGGATGGCACATTATTTTTCTAATCTCTTTCGTTCTCTTACCCTTGCCTCCCTAAGCTCTTCACCCACCCTTCTCACATATTCTTTCCTATACAGGACTCCAATTCCTGTAGATTCACTTGCCACTGCCTTCCTGCCCTTTATTTCCCCTATCACTCCAACCTGATCCAGACCCTTATTTTTACAAAGACAGTAACTCAGTTGCCCTCCCTTTTCATGTTTGTTACTTTATATTTTTATTAGCAAGACAACAGCAAGGATAAAATTACCCACTCACAGCTGTGCCAAGGTAGTGGAAGTGGTACACAGTTTGGAAGTTCTGTGCTATAGAGATAGGAGTTCAAGGGTAGATTACAGTGGGGTCATTGATGAGGTGGTCAGCCTTCCTATAGATGGTATATAGCACCCTTGTTGAAGGAGACTGTCCCCAAATATGACGACAATACTCCATGCCGGGATGAATCGGACCCTCGTAAAGCTTAAATAGTTGGGAGGATGTGACTGTACGAGGCTTCCAGGAAAGAATGGATGTGACAGTGATACCCAACATATTGATGGAAGGCTCTGGGTGAAGGAGTGAATTGTGAAACAACAATTGATAATCGGGGGTAGACTTGTTCAAGGAACTGGTCATGAACAGATTTTGCCCAAGTAAAATTTTTTACATGACTGTTATCCACTTGGAAAGTGACTAAAATCCAAAACTATTTGGGTAGAATGCTTCAGCTGGGTGCTGTCTAGGTCATTAGGCTGTAGGATGCTACAGAAACAATAAGAGGAATGGAGGGTAGAATCATCTGCATAAGGAATACAAAGGAAGTATAGGCAACAGGAGGCCTGGTGGCCTTTTACTAGGTTACCTGGTTACTTACAGCTAAGCTATATTACTAGTTAAAGGCAAGGATAGATAAAGTGAGAGGATTAGAGGTGGATATCAAGAGATAATTTTCTATAACAGAGAAAAGTGTTAGATGTGGATCCTTTTACTACAGCTCAAATGGACCTTCCAGTGAAAAAATTAGAGTCGAGTTCACAGAGATTCTTAAGAAGGAAAACCGAAGGAGGGAATTTTAGAGAGCAGTGATCTGCCACATCATATCAAAAGCTTTGGAAATGTCAAGGGAAATAGCCAGAGACTTAGCATAACCGGTAGAGAGATGAAACAGACAAGTGTAAGGTATGACAGATCAGCAATGGAACCAGCTTAAAAGAAATTAACATTTAGAACAGATTTAAAAAGTTTAGAGATAGTAGAAGCACTGTAAGAGCAATAGGACAATAGTTAGAGGGGTCAATTCTAAACAACTGTCTAAAATAATATTCATGTTGAGCATTTCACTTACCTACATTTGGTACTCATAAACCCAGTACTGGTATACTTTGTACCTATCACAAATTAAATTCAGGATAGCAGTTAAGAGAATATCAATGAGTTAGAAATTGTATTTTCATCATAAATTAATAACCTATTAATGTACATATTCCACAAAAACACAAACTCAATGATCCTGAATATCTAAAAACAGACTGATACTGTAATACTGACCAATTCTCATGGCACCCAACACTCCAATGAGTATGGGGGATTTCATCAGGAGGAAAAGAGAAGCTTAGGTTAGGTGACTAGCTTAAGAGTAAAAATATCACAAGTAATTTTCATAATGAATGTGCGTGCTACAAGATTGAAAGACTACAAATAACTTTTCGTTAATGATGAACTCTAGCAGAACATTGCCAACTTGTTCCATTATGGTAAATGACGAGAATATTTTAAAAATTTCAACTACAGTAATTACACAACATGAAAACAAATGTTCACCAACACATCTTGTGAGAATTAAATTTATGAATATAACACACAGGTGGCTTTTCTTCAACCAACCATAGTGCAGAGGATAATGAAATTCTTCGCACCCCATGCTGTCAATAATCACTTCCATCAAGTCCGAATTGCAACATTTGGCCAGTGAATCTGAGGCAATGACCCTATTGACAGGAAGATGTGACAGTAGTTCAAATATAAATGCCTGTGTTGTAATGAAACTCATGGGATTCAGATTTAAACTGGAGCGGAAGACTGACAACACAAAGGTGGAAAATCATACTGTAGAGTATGTGGTAGAGACCCTATTTATAGTGAGAAAAGTATTGTTGCATATTCAACATACTGTACATTCAAATAAGACCACAAATGATAAATACATTTGAATCCTCCCTGAATATTACCATCTGTTTTGGTTGTCACCTGTACAAAATTATTGAATTGAATATATCCTGCATGATACTTTATTCACTGCATATGAATACACATCAAAGAATATTGCTGAACATTTGTTTATGACAGCAATTTTTGTCCATGCTATGTTGTCAGATTTCTTTCCTTACAACATGGTCTTTGTTTTGTAGGCTCATGTTAGGATACACTTGGCTTGTTATTACCCGTTATATTTCAGGCAGCAGTGTTCTCACTGCTCTGGTTTAACACATCATAACATGTGTAAGTTTGAAAATGGTGCAACTCTTAAATGAAACCAGCATCAAGATATGGTAGTTTTTACAAAGACTGTAATAAAACTAAGCATTGACAAGATGCAGAAGTTTATACAGTACAGTACTATCTGTTGTGGACTTGAACCATTATAGGGTTTATTTAACATATGGAAAAATATTCTAGCAGTGAAGATAATTGCTTTTAATGTTTTTTTGTTTTCAATCAAACTCATATTTTCTATTATTCATTGCATAAAAATAATACTGATGTCATATTCCTGAAAAACACTTTGAGAAGTATCAAAACCTTAATAGGCTAAAATGTGTTTGTTAACTATATTATTTTACAGATAAGAGAGTTTCTGCATATTAAAGCAAAAGAAAATATTTTAGAGGACCCTCGATATACAAAAAGACTACTTTTTGAGTAGAATAAATTTTTTTTTATAACACTTAAACTCAAAGTATATATAACTACTATACTGTATGCTATAAAACAGGTGATTGAGAACTGCCAAGTCAATTCTAGGACCAACTGAGAACAGTGGCTTTTAGTACGACATCTTGTACTGTATCTTGAGGACCAATATTTTTATAGAGGAGGGGTTGCCCTTGCCCCTAACTCCACAACTATTGCACCGTAAACAGGACCTGAGTCAGCTTCGGCCATGGCTGCCTAAGAAGGAAGGCCTCAGACAGCCAACTCAAACCAACCACCCCCTGCTCACAGGGGTGGTAACCTCTGGCAACAGTGAGAGATTTTTTAGTGTCCCAAGCAGGACATGAACACTGGACCACAGAAACTGCAGCCGTGCACTCTACCACTGTGCTAAATTAATTTTAGTTACTGTGTGTATATTTACGTAAGGGATATACCAGTCTTGGCCCCATCCACTGGTCAGTTTCCTTGGCATACAGCCAGCTTCTGCAGTTTACTAGGTTCATTTTGCACATTAACTAAGCGAACTGGGATAATTATTATCTTACTGTATACTGTATTCAGTATACCATAACTTCTTAATTAATCTAAGTTTGAAATAAGATAAATTATATATTATAATTATGGTGTGAGGCAATTTATCAGGAAAATATTACTACAGGTACGATACCTCAAAAAAGTACTGAAACTATTTTTGGGGTAAAAAAAAAAAAAAAAAAATCAATGATGTGATCTGAAACATGACAGAGACCTTGTAGCACATGTTGGTAGCCCTGAAGATCTCAGTTGACATGGGAAATTTATGCACTAGGTAGGTAGTTCCTACAGTTTAGATGAATCAGTGCTTTGTTTAATACTTGTACAGTATATTTACACCACACCCTTTTGATATATGAAAAAATGAACCTGTGTACTTCAAGATATTCTATAGAACTTCACTGTACTGACATGCTTCGAGAGTTTATGCCAAAGCAAAAACGATAGACTGCAAGGTAAAATGTGAAGCATGAACTAAAGCCTTAAGGAGATTGTTTAACTAGAATCCTAATAAAATGACACTGTTTTGTTCATCGTATTCTCTGTTAGTTCATATTATTCCTGTATCACAATTCGAATCCCGATGTTTACAATGATGTTATGGATTAGGTTAAGCTATTCACGGCAGCATAATACTGACAAGGATTTATCAGAATTGTAATGTTAAATTCTCTTCACATTTTGATAATCTGAAACACACTGTGTAAGAGCTATTAACATACTTTAAAGGCCTTCATGAAGCCAATGTCCAAAGTCGGAACAATGAGGGAGAAAAATAAACCAACACAAAATCTTGGATATCGTTCAATGCGTACCAACCTTACTGAAGCAATACGAGCGACCCACAACTTACGAAATCAAAACTATTTACCCCCAAGTTTCGATTTTTTTTTGAGGTATTGTACACTCGCAATCCATAATCCCTAGTTGAGTCAAAGCCCGAGATCTGGAGCAGGCGGTTTCTGGACGACAGCCCACCCCAAGCCTCCATTGGTTTGAAAATGTGTGTGGCCTCATGATGGTTTGGGTGGGTTGTTGTCCAGAAACCGCCTGCTTCAGATCTCGGGCTTCATCACAGGTGGGCTAGGAATTGTGGATTGCAAGTGTACATAAATCAAGAGTTTTTGAAAGATTGAGTTATGGAAAACATTCAATAAGTAACAATTTTAGATAATGCCGATAACTATGCACTCATAACTTCAAAGTACAGTTAGGATTATTATGACCTACCAAAACTTCCTCGCATAGCTTGTCCTGACACCTGACCATTTAATTTGCACTTTCATCCATGTATTGTATAAGTACAGTAATGCCAAAAAGTTTATCTGTGTACATTATTTGGATCTTCAGATAACCTAGTAGGGGTAGATGGCCCTACCCAGGGAGATACTACATTACAGTACTGTCAAAGTATCAGGAGACTCAGATCTTGAATGCTGGTTACATTTTTTCTGTTTCCTACAACAACTGGTGTTTCAGGCTCTTCCCTGTTACACAATATGTACATCCATGGTAAAAGGAGCACAGGACTCAGGCGGGCAAGTGTGAAGGATAAACTCTGAACACCTTTTAAGTTAGTTTAGAAACCCAAAACACTGATTCAAATCCAATACAGTGGCGGTAATTCAAGCGTGCCATGTATCAACTTGCTTCTATACCCCAGACATGGTACTCTGATAAAAAACATGGATTTTCTCAAAGAAGATCTCTTTGATGAGGCTCATGCCTGTGACTTCTGCTTTACATTGGCACTATTTTGGTGGCGGAGTGTGTTGGACTATTTGATCTCTATGATTAAATCGTACAGTATCTGATACTTATGTCTTTTAGCAATCAGCCAGAGCTACTGATCTGCCATATACAGGCTGTGGCCGAGTGTTACAATCTACACAAGATGGAGAGATGTATGGTACGGTAATCCATAAAGGAAATGCAGAAAATGTATTTCCCATTGTTAAATATACTTTACTTGGGTCTTAATCTACCCCAGAGGGAGAACAGTACTGTACTGTAATAAATAAAGAAATGAAATGCAGAAAATCTTTATCCTAGTGTTAAATGTATGTTGCGTGAGACTTTAAGCTTACTCATCTCAAATAAAGCATCTGGAGGTAGAAAGGCAACATCACCACTCAATCATTATGGTGTTGTTGCCTTGCTTCCTCCGAGCTGCAGTATATTCTGAGCTTATATTCATACTTTAAGCAAACACCATACAAGTATGTTGAAGCAATGTAACTAAAGGTATTTCAATCTGGGGACATCATGACACCAGTATGGATGAAACTAGGAGTACATGGACCGATTTAGCCAATTATGCCAATCCAGTGGCGAAGTTGTTCAAGTATAAGGACTACTGTACAGTACTTGACAAATAATGACAGTGATGGCACAGTCATTACTCGAAAAGCTATGAAAATTTCAAGTATTTCAAGTCTTTACTCGGAAATAGCTAACCTTCACTGATTTTATGCAAATCTACTACTATACTGTATTTTAGTATGTGGTATATACCAAAGGAGTTTTGACAGCTTAGCCACCTGATAATGTGTATTACATATCACCTTCATTAACTATTATGGAAACAATTTAAGATCTAATGTAAAATACAAAGACAAATTGTGCTTGATCATCGTTATGTTGCAAAGTATTTACGTACCGGTACTGTATATTTAACATGTATTTTGCGGGCTCACTGCATCTTTGTAATCTGAAAGCATTGCCAAGATAGCAGGAGAGGATATGATTTGAAATTACATCAATACAATATGGTACTCACTGTACTCAAGATAAACCTATTACTTTATACATAATTATTTGTCTGTGAATTGCAGAACCTTGATTAGCACCATGAGTTTTTCATATCAGATCATTTCCACACTAAATTTCCCAAAGTACCAGTGTTAATTCTTAAACATATAATCTTTGAGCACCAATATTGAAGTACTGTACTGTATATTCAGAATCTAAGAAATTGTATGAATAAATAAATATATTAATTAACAAATAAAACATTACCAGATGGAAGTTGAGGATTAACTGTACATTTCACTTCTCATACAATCACAGATGTGGGAATTTTGTCGGTGAACACTGCACATCAATGTATCCAGTGACTGAATGCCAAGTACTCTATATTGGAAAATTTAAGGACACTTAAAATACATAGTACTTGAGAGAAAGAAAAGAAAAAATAACTCGGACAAATTGCATTTACTTGCAATAGTAAAAGTATATGAGGAGATAGATGGGGATTAAAAAGGAAAGCAATGATCTCTCAGGGATGATTTATAACTAGTGTAAAGCTTTAAAATTAAAATTGTCCATATACAGTATCTAGGTTATGACTTTGTATGTGTGTAGTACTTATACTTCAAAATCTAAACACAACACAGTTTAGCTATGGCAGGGATGCTGTCAGGGTATCAAAAGATTTGAACCAAAACTTATAGAACATGCGACAAAACAGGACCAAGAAATGGATATAGTACTTAAGTTACCGATATGCAGAGATCCTGTGTCTTCTTTAGTTTTAATTCATTGTTAACAAGTTGTGAAAAAATACAAATGGTATGCCACAATAAGGCAAACTGGCATTGGGGAATACCATGCCATTTAAGAAGTATAATATACTGTTAAGCAAATACTTTATGTTCTATGACAACATGTAAAGGACACTTGCCTGAAAGAGAACATTGTTCTGTCTACCTTCTCCATGATCTACTGGAGCCAAAATCACCAAAAGGTCCATTTCTTGTCTGGCCTCGGAAGTCAGCATGCTCTCCAAAGTCTTCCAGGCCTGTCTTCTCTTCGTCTGCTCTCTCTGCTTCCTTCTTCTTTTCATCTATATCCTTTTTCAGACCATACAGAGGCATCCCCATAAATTTTGGTAGACTATCTTTGTGTTCCTGTAAAAAGAGTAAAGTTGTTGAGAAAGCATGTTAATGTAGATAAAGATAGCACAAGGTAAAAATATGTATATTATGTAAGTACTGAAATATAAACACTAAGTGCAGTAGAAGTATGCTGATGTAAGGCACCAACCACCAATTGCAACATTCCCAAGGCAGCATGTGTACGGTTTTCTCATTTCTGCCCACATAAACACCAGAAAAGCTTCTGGTAACTTCCAGTCTTAAAAATCTAATTCTATATACAGTACCATACATATTATATTAAACTCCTCACATATCTTTCTCTTTCCCTTTCTTTCCCATATGAATTTGGAGAATAAAGACAGTTTGGCCATCAGTCCCTTGTGTATGGGGATGCAAATAATCTATGGGTCTTGAAGGAACTCTACTATTAATGAGGGGTAAGTAGACCCTTCAGCAGCAGTAATGACTCTATCTAAGACCTGATTCTTTCCTACCACAGGTTTCAACCTTTTCTATTCATTTTTCTAATACTTGTGGTCTGAACTCTAATTTCTTTCCTGTGGAACATCATTTATCATCTTCCTTCTCCCAACCTCCTCTTTCACATCAAAACCCAAATTTTCCAATGCTGTTTCCACTCAACCCTTCTGCATCTCCAACTATGGCTTTATTCCTCTGTTCAGGTTCGAAGATGGAGTCTCTGTATAATGTCGTTCTTCTGTCCCGTTACTCATCTCCACAACATTAAATTTCTATGATGCTCTCTGGCTCAAGGTTTCACTTGCATCAGTTGTGAAATTATTTTACTATGTCTATCACTTCTCTTGGTGGCGGAATAGTAACATCACTGCTCATGGAAGTGAAGAACAGGTGTTCAAATCCCAGCCATTCTTATCATCTTCGTCATCAATACTGTACCCCGTTTCCCTTTTTTCAAAGGATGAGCAGGCTGTAGTGCCAGTGCAGGACACCTGATAGGCAAGGGGTCCAGCTCCAAGGCTATATAAACCTTTAGTGGGGTCATTGTTAGAGAGCAGGGTCACCAACCTTCACTCCCCCCCTGTATCGTTGGGGATACGAGGCTAACTACACCAACAAAAGAATGGTGAGTGATGGGGGCGCCACTTCCCTACTCCATAAACTTCCAGCCATTCACATTCTGTAAAAATCAACCTGACCATGTTGGTTCAATAAAACCACCATGTGTACTATGGATTCATTGCATTAAAATGCATTTTCAAGTGTAAAACTCATTCAACAAACACCTCTCCTCAATACTAGTCAGAAACCTTGAATAATTTGTCCCATCCTCACCAAAACATCACCCTCTACAGCCACCTGGAGTGAATGGACAAGGACTGTGCCTAAGTTTTCTTATATAATTTGTGTGTAATTCAATTAACAAACAACGTTGATACCATTCTTACTCAATGGAACTCCCAATGGTCATGGTAAAATAGTTTCCAGTGTTGTGATGGTAAAAACTGAAGGTTAAGTGTACAACTGACCTTGCAGAGTGAGGAACGACGTCGCAAGGGAGCCTGATCTTTGGTCTTTTCCTTTAGGTTCTGGTATGGAAAAAGGCCTGCACCCGGTAGACCAGGCGAGGCATCTGACTTAAACCATACTCTGTAATGGGTAACATAATTCAGCTTTAAAAATCTCACTTTAATATATGGAAATATGATGTCCTCCACCTCCTCATCAATACTTCGGACCCAGGGGTAGAAAAATATAATTTGAATAACAGGAGGGACAGATATCCCTAGTAAAAATGTACCACACACATTCACTCTCTCTTTCAAGCCCACGATATACTCAGTTCCCCCTCAAAAGTTATTTCAATACACTTTGGTCATGACAGCAAATCCATGAACAGTTCAAGTTAAAACCAGGTTGTCAACTCTCATACACTCCATTTATTAAATTTCTTCCACAAATGTCAATAATGCACAAGTTCTTTTGCTTCATCTATTTCTATGTAATCATTCATCATAGCATATGAATTACTAATACAAATAAGAACTGCTACAGAAAATGGCCTAAACAACTGGACCTAATTTTGAAGAGGAGGTGCCTACCACTTCTGTATCCCATCCCCCCATGAAAATACTTTAGTCAAGATCTACCCAATGTTGACTAACTGATACTTTTTAAGAAAATTCCCAATTTAATGGAAACCCTGACTATGATGACAACAAAAACATACAGCAGTATCCATTTGATTGGGTTACCTGTAAGTCACAAACCAAGTGCCTATAGCAATGGCACCTCCCACCACTTTCTGTGGCATTGTGTGGAAGAAGATGATGGTGCAGGTCAGCATGACATCACTCAGCACACTCATTAGGGTCATGATACAGAAGATGCCGCGGATATATGGTGTGAATTGTTCGTAGTTGAGCTGTGACAAGAGAAGGTTACTAGTGATTGATTCTTGTGAATCAACTCTCCTACTGCAATCATGGACAAAATTAGGCTGACCCAAAAATCTATAGTACAGATTAAGCTCTGATAATAAAGATACAGTACCTTGAAGATATAATGTACATACAAAGACAAAGTAAAAGCAAATATGTATTTAAATATGGGTTAAGTGAAATACCGGTACTATATGTAAAACAGCCTTAATCAAAACCAGACTAGTTTTTTTCCGAGTACAAACAAGCTGGAATTTATTTACAGAGATTATAGAAAGATCGGAAAATATACCTTGAGAACAATGAGATCGTCGTTTGAGAGAGTGTCTAGCACAGTCTTGCTCTCACCAGGGTCATTCTGCACCTCACTCCGGTGGTGGTCTTCCAGCCTGATAATGTCCCGTATCCCTTCCCATCCCACAATGGCCTTTGCTTCTTCCACTATCAGCAGGTTGATGTACACCAGGAGGAAAGCATGACCTGCAGTAAAAAATATTAGAATTCAGCATAAAAATACTGATTATGAATTTCAGAGTTCAAGTAAAGTAACTTAAAAAGAAGCTCATCTTTTTTAGCATGCTATTGGTACACCGTAGCATACCAGATGCAGTGTCTGGTATATAAATATATATAACTATATGTGCAAATTAAATGAGAGCTCAGAGTACTCTCTGTTCCATGACTTGTGATTGATGCATGAGGACTGTACCAGTACTGTATGTATGTCTTTATTTCTTGAGTTTATCCACATGTGACTGATGACATCATGCAGTTAAAGTACTGTAGGATGAAGGTGACATTACATTTAATAGAAAATTAATACATTCACACAAGGAACCTCAAAATTAATTGCATCACAGTAAAAGATATTTGAAAAAAATATTTATATATATATCAATATCAAATCTGAAACTGTAGTTTTACAGTGACTGCTAAATACTATACCACTCAAATTAAAATAACTTTTGTATTTTGAAAACATCTTTCAAATAAATTTGCTTTGTGGTTTTTCATATTACCACAATATAAAAATATTAAAAGAATCTATCAATTTGTAATTTATGAAGCAAATACTTGTGTACTGTACCAGTTCCAAATATATCAGCCTCAATTAACCCTTAAACGGCGGGTGTTGGCATTTGACGATGGCAGTACCGAGTGTGGGTAACCGTGGGTGTCAGCATTTGTCGACAGACGCATTTTTAAATATAAGCGCCCCTTGACATACTTGTTTTGGCTCACAACAGAAGGTGAGTGTGCCTGGGGACTCCCCTGAGTCACCCCAGGCACTAGCAGTCAGTATGGGAAGAGCAGTGAGCTTGTGAGGATGTATTTTCAGCACTCTGCTTTTGCGTCAATTACCATATATGTACGTAAAAATGACAGTGACATTATATTACAAAAAGATGTGTTAAGAAATGTGATTCGGACACGTTTTATGACGAAATCAGAGCGTGAACACATACTTAGAATTGTCAGGAGTGTAAAAGTGAATTTTGAGTTGTGATCATTCTGAGCTGGCTACCCATATTACAGATGTCCATTTAGTCTTCACAAGTACAGTAGGCAAAAAAAGTTTCGTTACCATCCTTTTAACATTGTGATGTAAAGTTGGTACACCTGACTGGTGAGTCAGGTGTGATGCAAGTGTCATATATACCTCCGTCACCCTTCCTGCCCGTCAGTGTCTAATGGGCAGGGAAGTAGGAATGACGCACTTTCAGCCAGTGCTACTTTTTCTGGGTATTTCACGGTTATTCTTGTTCTAAAATACTCAAACGTATTTCCTTATGTTTAATAATGAATAGTTAAATAGTAATAGTTGTTGAACACTCAAAATTTAGTTTAAAATCAGCTAAACTTTTGATATAAAAAAGCCGCAGCCCGCATATTATCAGAGTGGCAAAGACGATACCCGTCTCAGATGCCACGAGGTACGGCTGCCTAGTCTAGCGGAGTACCAATCCTGCCGCGCTTAACGATATTAAAATTAACGTAGGGGTGGTAACGAAACTTTTTTTGCCGACTGTACATCAAGAGACAGTTAAAGATTTGTACTTCAATATCATGTATCATTTATTTATGTAGCGTATGTAGTTTACACGCTATTAGCTGTCAAAAATATGCCTGCAGTACAGAGTTGATTCACTCAAAAATGCCTGCGGTTAGAGGGTTAAATTAGGTCCATTACATCTAGCTTACATGGAATACAATACAGTACTGGTACTGTTACAGTATCTAAAATGACTTTGGGTGGTGGTGAACCCTTAATCTTAAAAACTGAAGCTATCTTAATATCAAAGCATAATTTTCTTTTTTGAAATGCACACTGTGTACTTAATACAACCTGATATGTCAAAGGAATGCCAGTGGAAGCCCTCCTGGTTGCAGTCGTACTTGTTGCGTATTATGGCCTTGCCCAGACACGATCCAGTTCGGTTCTCCACATAACCAAAGAACCATTGGCTCCAAAGGTACCACATAACCGTACCCACCACAAGGCGTGACATGTTCCTCTTTATCACTGTCCTGTAGCCACATCCTATGGTGGCACTGGTCAGTAAAATGAATGCCCCTGACACCAAAATCATCCATGCCCACGCCACCTTGACAAAGTACACATTAAATACATTGTCACTTTGACCCATGTACACCCGTGGCAAGGGCAAGAAATCACAGATAAGGGAACCAAAGAATAGACCCATTGAGTAGAGCATAATTTTCACCTCCGTCTGGATAAACAACACCTTACGACACCCATGGACGATAATTAGACTTAATATATGCTGGACGGAGGCTTGTTCTGGTAATGGCTTGGTGCCTTTAGCTGCCCATCGACCCTTCTCAATAAACTTGCCCCCCTTCATGGACTGGTTGGTGGGTCGAGCCCTTTTGGCTGAGGCGCCTGTGGGCATCCTGGTAAAGTGGTTAAGAGCAAGGAAAACTAGTCCTCGCCACGGTTGCAAAGTGTACTTGGTCACTGACACTCTTGTCTCACCAACCACTAAACTCAGCCAAATCTATTTCGGGCCAAGCGTCGTCGGGGCCACATCCTGGCTCTCATCTCAAAAACGGTATTCTCATCCTACCTATGTGAAGATGGCATTATTTGGCCATTACATAAGCCGTCAACATTCAACACCACCTAGTTAGATGGTGGGACGGATATAACAACTACTTCTTCCATGTAGTATACAGGGAAGAATTTGAGTTGTCCTGTTTGACTGACTGCGGCAAAGGTACAAACATTGACGTCGTCTGCACTCAGCTGTCTCCACAGTCCACAACAACAACAGTCTGCCTTCTGTGATCCATTCAGGAGAAACACAATAAAAACTTACCTACTTCAGGGATATAGTTCAGCAGAATTTAGTCAAAAGCTAAATAATTTATGTACTCTTTTATTCGAAGGGAACGTAGAGAAACATAACTGTTCGAATTTGATATATCCAATTTCATTTGGAATATTTTTCTACAGGCTGTTATTGCCAATAGCATGATTACAATCGGAGTATCCCAGTGAGAGACATGATAAGACTTTGATCATATCTACGCTGAAGGACTACATGCAGTTCTGATTATTTTTGCGTCCCAAAGGAAAATATGGCTAGGATTCTGCCAAGAATGTTGCCTCAGGCCAAGCGATCCGCTAATGGTGTTTACGGCAAAGTGAAAACGTTGCCTGCAGAAAATAATTAATGAACGAAAAGTGGCAGCTCCTGAATTTCCATTATTTGAGATAATTAATTATTTTAATGTTATTCTTTTTTTCTATATATGCTTCGAAGTAGAACAGACAAATACAATGCGAGCTCTTCTTCAATGTTGTTGTTTCGTTCTTAGGGAAGCTTTTTAAGATTTGCCTTGACTGTACACAAACCACGACAATTCTAATTTATTAATAAAGTATATCACACCCATTCAATGAATAACACAAACAATAGCTCTTGGCGATATTTCACAAGAACCCACAGGGGTAACCATTCCATAATATAATCACAGGCGCTTGAGTAACAGTTATGACGCAGTATGAGGAGCCTAGATTTAAAATAATATATTTCAAGTTCACGAAACTAAAATAATCACACAATTCCGTGCATGTAAATATGAAAAAGTTACCCAACCCTGGAATCGAACCCTAAGCAAGCAAAATAATGAGACAGGGATAACATGCTTATATATAAATTGTATAGCGTATAATATATATACCTAAACATAATTATATTACACACTGTTCATGCATGCATACATACATGTACAGCAGTAAAATAAAATAAAGAATAATTATTTAACCACGAAGGGACCCCGAAAGTAAATACAGTACTGTAAAATGAGAGAATACGTACAATATAAAAAAAGGGAACTGCAAGAGAGGATCATGATGATGAAGGTCGAGAGATTAATTACCCTTGAGTTTAATTACCAAATATGCTTCTCCTCCCTTCATCATCCACTGGCCAGACTGTGAAAAATTATCCTCCACTACATTTTAATTATAAGGTGATGGGGAGGGGAGAGGGTGGGGCTGAAAGGGGAGAAGGTGAGAGAGGAGAGGGAGACAAGTTTAAGAGAGGAGAATGGGAAGGATATAAGAAAGGAGAGGAAGGGAAGGATAAGAAAGGCGAAAGGGAGAACACGAGATAGGAAAAAAAGAAAGGGAGGAGGGAACAGATGGAAGGGAGCTGTAGAAATAGAGAATATGAGATGGTACTAAAGCATTCAAAGTTATTTTGGGGTTAAATAAAACTAATATGAAAGACCTACGATATAAAACGTGAGGAAAGACGAGATAAAACCATATGGAACTGGAACAGAGACATGCATGATGGAAAGAGGAAGAAAATAGAGAATAATAATAGAGGAGGAGGAAGGAAGGAAGGAAAGAAAGGAGAGACGAGGAAGAAGAGAGTAAAGAAGTGAAATGTACAGAAAACGAATACATATGAATAGTCTATAACACATGTAGCCTACTACCTGACTATGTATATCTCTCATATATATATATATATATATATATATATTACTGAGTAGAGAGAATAAATAAAACAAAATAGCCTATCATACATATAAATACAATTTCTTTTAAATTTTTACCTTTACGCTCGCGTCACATTTCCTGAAGGCGCTGAAGGACAAAAATATGGCGGGAAGGAAAGGGGAAATATCCGCTCTCTTAATGGCCACGCTTCACTTGCCGCGCGCTGGAAACTTTGTCGCATTAAAAAAGTTAGATTAAAAACTCATTATGTGATATGACTTTCCCGCGGGAGTCAAATCTTGTCTCTTGGCACAGTGACTCCGGGGCCCTGCTGAGAATTAATGAGTTGGCGACTGATGGTGACCCCTCCTTCCTTCCTTCCTTCCCCTGCTCCACCAAGATCTTGCTGAGACGCACGGATATTTTCACCTCCTTCTTCGCCTCTCTTTCTGATGCTTTCTTTCTTTTTCTCCTTTCTTCTTGAATAATTTCTCTCTCTCTCTCTCTCTCTCTCTCTCTCTCTCTCTCTCTCTTGAGCCCATATCGAACCTTCGTCGTCATCTTCCTCTCCTTGCACATCTTTCTTGGGCCCTTCCTCCCTCCTCATCTGTCACCCGGACCGATCGACTGTCTCTCCTTCTTTCTGTCTGTCTGTCTGTCTGAGAATGTTAGATAATGGTATTTTTCTTTATAGTTGTGTTGCGATGTGTGGTATAGTCTGAGGATGGGGTACTATACTCTCTCTCTCTCTCTCTCTCTCTCTCTCTCTCTCTCTCAACATAACTCTCCCGCCTTCTCCACCTCTACATAGATATCTCACACCCAGGTATCTATATTATGAATGCCTGGCGTGGTGCTGATTGACCTTCCGTTCTCCCTCAAATGCATGCATGATCTTGGGGGCACAGTCAAGCCAAGAAACATACAGTAACCTACACACATGGACGGCTATATGGAGGGGTCGAAGCTATATGGGCAAGACCTGTCTCTATAAGGGGCCTTGCTATATGGGTGTTGGCTGAGAGATGATGATGTGTGAGAGAACGTAAACATACAATATATATATATATATCCCTGCAGTGGGCGGTGTTATACTCTCTTCCCCGTCATTTCCAGCGTTTTATTCAGAGCTTGGTTGGCTGAAAATAATTCTCGGTATACGACGGTGTTGATGAGAGAGCGTGAATATATCCCAGTGGGCTGTGCTGTACTCTCTGCCCTCATCTCCTGTGTTACTCTGATCTCGGTTGGTTGACTAAAATACGCACAAAATCGCAGGTATATATTAAATTGACTATCAGCTGTGTGACCGTTTGGAGTAGCTACATGTGCTTTCCTCTCGTACATGTGTTTATATGAGGTTTCTATAGCTGTGAAGGTTCCGGTATAAGGTCGAATCTGAGAGATGAGAGAGTTTAGTGTGAGGGATGTGTGTGAGGGCTTGAAGAGGTTAGATCAGTGTGTGAGGCAGGGTAGGGTGTGACCGTGTGAGGCAGGGTGGTGTGGGGTGTGAAGCAGGATAGGGTGGGGTCTGGGGCAGGGTAGGGTGGGATGTGAAACAGGGTAGGGTGGGGTGTGGGGCAGGGTGGGGTGTGAGGCACGGTAGTGTGGGATGTGGGGCAGGGTGGAGTGGGGTGTGAAACAGGGTAGGGTGGGGTGTGGGGCAACAAGGGTGGGTTGTGAGGCAGGTTAGGGTGGGGTGTGGGGCAGGCTCGTGTTATCCCTCCATGGGGGAATAAGGGGAGGGTGGGGTTGGGGGTAGGGTCGGCTCGTGTCAACCCCCTGGATGTGACGGTGGGGGCGGGGGGTGGCATGGGGTGGGGAGGACCGGTACCGTAATTGAATCATATTAAAGTTTTGCAGTTTTATTGGTTAATCTGACGCTTCCGCTTCGTAAATAACATGTGGGGGAGAGAGAAATGGAAAACAGGAGAAAAGAGAAAAGAGAATTAAGAATAAGAGGAAAAGAGGAACTGGAGAGATGAAAGAGAAAGTAAGTATAAGATGATGATGATGAAAATAATGATGTCGATAAAGAGAAGGAGAAGGAGAAAAAAAAGAAAAGAATCTGGAGGAAGAAGGAGATGAGGTGAAAAAGGGCGAAGCAGGTGCGAAAGAAAATGATACATGATGCTATAAAGGGAAAAATATTTGTAGGAAAGTTTAGGCTGAATATAATACTAAGAAACATTACCTCCTGGAGAAAAAAAAAAAAAAAAAACAATCTGGTGAACAGCCTGTTTTATATGTAGCTGACGTAATAGTAGTGAACATTTCTGCGGCCTCGTATCGTAAGGAGACAGTGATTTAATAAAGAAACTAATATAAATCTATATATGGCCAAATTAATCTCGGCCATGCACTGTATAATCTACCCAACATGGGATGGGCTAATAAGTACTATGGTAAACTGTTAATTCCACTACAACGTTATATATTGATCCTTGACTCTTGCTACTTGATCCCTCATTGTTGGGGGGGGGGGAGGTGGCCAGAGGATGGGTGGGTGGGTGAGGTTATAATGGAGAAGCGAGCCTAACGCAACCCAACCTAACCTAACCTTCATTTCCCCTCACCACCACCACCACCACCCGCCTTTGCCGCGAGTCTTTTGGTCAATAAACTATGAAAACAAGTTGACGGGCCATGACATATGTGTGTAATAAGGGACCCGCCAGCCCCGTCTCCTCTCCTGCGCTTCCCGACGTTCCTTTGTTTGGGGGACAAAAGCCCGGGAAACATATTTGGCGGGAAGAGGGGTTATCATGTTGCCGTCTGGGTGGGGGTGGCGGCTTGTTCCACGCACTACATTGGCGGCAACCCACACTGATATAGGCAATACCCCGCTCATGTAGAATGTCAAGGGGAGATGAACAATTTTCTACCCTCTTTTCAGATTTTAAAAGGAGGATATGAGAGCAATATATTTTGACTGACGTGTATATAGGGATGGCGGTGTGAAGTTTTGTGGCTATTAAACTGTATTACTTTATGGGAATGTGGATAACAGATAAGCCTATTTATATTGCAATAAAACCTTTATGACATGTAATTCTTCCGGGGGCGTTGCTAAGATTAATATTTTAGTGGTACTCCGGTCCCAAGAGGCGAGGGAAGTAAACCCATGGATACAGCAGAGGGAGTGGAGGTGGGGGGGGGGGGGGGGGGGAGATCGACGAATTTGTGAGAAACAGACAATTTCAGCTATTTTTTTTTTATGTCACAGGTATTGGATATGAGATTATATATATTCCAACGTCATTTATGTGCTTCATCTATGAAAATAAAACCACACTCACACACACAAACATAGTTGAACAAGCGTAAGCCTATCTTAGAAAGCATTGTGTGTTGTCCCGAGGTGAAAACATCAGAAAGTAAACACCGTCCATGTGGCAGCCCAAAATCATAACCATTTAGAATAATTTTACCAGACCTATAGCCTACAAATAATAGCTTCTCTTCCAACAGAGGAATATTACACCTCACCTTTACAGTATTAGAGACCATCAAGTATGTGTAAAGGTCCCTCATCACTATTAGGATAATCATATTTGTTTATGGATCACCACAAGTACTTACATGATTGTTATAAGACCCCTCAAATGTTCTTAAGGACTCACAGTCATTAGTATCTATGCAATTCTATAGGCATATAAAGTGAAACGGGTGTACGGAAAATCTAATGGAATGGCCAGAATGAGCTAACACTGTTATAGTTGGTTGGTCTGTGCCACGGTAGGTAAATTATTACATTTGGATAAGGAGTTTCTGAGTAGTGAAGGGGTGTCTCCAAAATGTACAGTAGAAAATGCCTGGAGCGTGAAGAGGTAGGCAAACAGTCAGAAAAATGTGTGGAGAATTGACAGAAAATGCGACATGTGCTCTTAGGCCACAAGCAAGGTTAGTAATACGACGAGGTGGCAAACTTCCTAAGTCTGATCTTTTAAAATTATTAGGAGGATTTTAAGGGAGAGGATCTCTTTTTGGTAAGCTGAGCTGGAGTCCTACTGATTCTTTTGGGTAAACTGGAGTCTTACAGCTGATTCCTACAGATTACGCTACGAAACAAATTAAACACCTCTAAGTTATTGAAATGGGATCTGTTTCATGGTATAGTTTGGAGGATTCAGTAGCCCTCCAATTTACCAAAAGAGGTTCTCCCCTTAATTTAACTCCCTACAGTCTGATCTTATAACTCTGATTTTACCTGAAGTTCAAGGTGCAGTGGCAGGATTAGCTTCTGGAATTAATTAAATCTGAATAATTATTATGTACTATTTCTAATTTCCACAGAATTTCTACTGATGGCAGGGTTTAATCGTAACTTGTAAATCTGGTTAATAATAAGTTGAGAAGTCACCGCTAAAATGGCACAGTTTTCTTTGAATCCCTCGCATACCAACTCGCACATAAACCATTTTCTGTCATTAAATCTTTCGGAGGGAAAAGAAAAATATTAACTAAAAAAAAAAAAAAGATGAGATAAAACGATGAAGTCAAACATGCAAGAATATAATTACACAACTGCAACACGAGATGGAGAAAAATAAGTTGATGAATCTCCGACCTCTGTCTCTCTATACATCAGTGACTCGCGACGGGTCAGGCCAAGAAATGAAACAAAAAACTATCCTAATGCGATATTAATTAGAATCCTGTGCATGGAGGTGAAGATGGGAGGCTGAGGAGGGGCGAGGGGAGAGGCTGGGTAGAGACTAGGGGAGGACGGGAAGAGATTAGGGCCAGCTAGACTATATAGAGGAGAGGGAATGGAGGGGACGAGTATAATATAGAGGGGGGGGGGGATTAAGGTATGGAGAACGATTAAAGGGAAAAGTGGGGAAAATATGGTGAGGGTGGAAGATAGAGAAAAGGGAGGGGAGCGTATATGGTGAATGATCAAGGAACAGAGGGAAGAGGCTATAGAGAAAAACGAAATGGGGTTGTGTCAGGTTTGGGAGGATAGGGAAAAGTATATACGTACCTAACTGGTGTCTGAAATGGTAGGGAGAGGGGAAACTTGGAGGAGGGTGGAGAGATAGAGGTGGTGAGGGAGAGGGAAGGGGGCGTGTGGGGAACTTAGGCAGGGGGAGAATACTTACTAAGAGCTAAAGTTGAGGGGTGAGGGATAAGAAAGGGGTTATAGGAAGAGAAAGAGGACATGAGAGACGAGGCCTTCAATAGACGTGAGGGGAGGGAAGCATCATAAGAGACTGAGGGGACATGTGAGGGGAAGGAAGGGAAAGCAATTAGAGAATGAAGGCATAAGAGGAGAAGGATGAGGGGAGGGAAGAGGAAAATGAGATAAAGCAGTGTGTGAGGAAGGGAACAGGAGTAAAATGCAGTGAGCGAAAATGAGATGGATGGGCAAGTCAAAATGAGAAGAGAGTTGAAGTGGAAAAAGAAAGAAATGCTGAAAATGGTGGAAGTTAAACAAGAATAATAATAATAATGAAAAGTCTGGATTATCTTTTAGTCTTTAGTATATATTAAATTTTGAGGTGCTTTCGAGGATATAAAATTTTCGATCAAAGCTCATCGCTATCTAAACCCTTGATAATTGTTTGATTGGGAAAAGGTTAATGATTGCTACACAAGGCTGTCAGAGATTCATGACCTCACTTCGTTCAGTAAAACAACGACAACAACAACAACTGGAGTGTAATGTGACAGGTGTAGAATTAATGTTTTGTGTTAGGTTTTCTATCTCAGCTATTATTTTCTCATTAGTCCTATATAATAGTTTAGTTAGAGCAGTTCTAGTTTTCTACTTTGTAAAATCATATTTCTAATAATGTGCTTGAACGTGACCTCTGTTGAACTCTTAACGACTATTCTGTGTTGAGTGAAAGGCGAACGAGGTAACAAGAGAAAATGAGCAAACGAAAACATTATACAGGCGAGAATAACAAATGACGAAGAGAACAAGTACAAATCCAAGAAAAGGCGAATAAGGGAGAAAAGGTGAACAAAAAAATCAAACAAGTCCCTCTGAAGACCAACTCACAGATATTAATTATTGTATCCAAGGGCAAGAGATATTGTACCCATGACCCACACCTGAGAAGTCCCAGGTATACAAATTTTGACGCCAAATTTGACCGTGGTTCTTGATGAAGGATGGCCACACTAGACGATCCTATACGACCATAGTCCTAGTCTTGCATGCTTGTACAGTCACGATCAAAAGTCTTGCATCAGGTGAATGAAAGTGCACGACACATTTGAGAAAATCTTATGAACCAAATTTACAGAGACCAACAGCTCTAGTCTAGCTTATATATAATTTATCGAGGCCATTTCACAGGACGGTATTGCAGGAATATAATTTATGAGGTGATATATTTGTATGGGTGCTGTCATCTGTGTGAATAGTTTATGATTATACTCCATGGGAATCAGCTCGTGTAGAACTTGACCCTCTTCTCTGTGTACCCTCCCTACCAATCACACGAGAAGCCCCCAATATGTATGTACTCCATTTCTCCACCTCAGAAGCCCATAGCTAGCTCTAACCTATAAGCTCTCTTACTTTCCATGCACTCACTACGCACACCTCCCTCTCTCCTTTTTATTTTATCTCTCCGTCTCTGTTATTCCACTATTCGTCTCTCTATTCCATCCTTTACCATAGCTCCCTCTTCTATATATTATGTCGTCTAATGCCCTATAATTCTCACTTCAGCATCCATTTCTCCCCTTATCTCACTCACTTCTCCAAAACATTCAGTTATATAATTATACGCCTTTCCAGTCTTGCGTCGACATCTTGCACCTCCCCAAGAAGTTTCCTCCTCCCTATATATATCTATCTTTTAATTTCTGTATATGCTTCTTCTTTCCATTTCTTCCCCTCCCCATACTTATTCTTCTCTCTGACTTCTCTCTTCTCTATTTAGGCCTTCCATGACTAATCCACGTCTTCCCTTAATAATTTCTTCTTTCCATTTCCTTTCCTTCGTCCTCCTTCACAACACAGATTCTCTACCTTCCTCTTTCCATCTTCTCCACCTTCCTCTTTCCACCTTCTCCTCCACCTTCCTCTTTCCATCTTCTCCTCTTTTCTCTCTCCATCTTCTCCTCCTTCCTTTTTCCATCTTCTCCACCTTCCTCTTTCCATCTTCTCCATCTTCCTGTTTCCATCTTCCACCTTCCTCTTTCCATCTTCTCCACCTTTCTCTCTCCATCTTCTCCACCTTCCTCTTTCCATCTTCTCCACCTTTCTCTTTCCATCTTCTCCTCTTTCCTCTCTCCATCTTCTCCTCCTTCCTCTTTCCATCCAAGCATGCATCCTTCCCGTTTATTTCATCATCTCTCCCTCTCAATCATCCCCTCACCTCTGTCTGTCTCTGTGCGCCTCTCTCACTCTCTGTCCCTGTCTCTTTCCTTCCATGCACGCTCCCCTCCTAGTTCTCTCTCTCTCTCTCTCTCTCTCTCTCTCTCCAATTCGTCCCGTCCCGTAGCACAAGTCCCCCTCCCCTCCCTCCCTGCCCCCCCTCTCTCTCTCTCTCTCTCTCCACAGCACAAGTTCCCTCCTCTCTCCCTCCCTCCTTTCCCCTCTCCTCCGTGGCTGAGTTTTGTCCCTGGCGGCCACAGAGGAGACAAGTGAAGCGATAATGTCCAGCAGGAATTTAATCAAGTGAGGGAATGAGCCCGCCAGCGTCTTGCCCCTCTTACTCTTTACTCTTGATCTTATTCTTCCTGTTTACTCGTTCGTCTTACTCTTTACTCTTGCTTTTACTCTCCCCCTTCTTCTTCTTGTTGCTCTTACTCTTTACTCTTGATCTTATTCTTCCTGTTTACTCGTTCGTCTTACTCTTTACTCTTGCTTTTACTCTCCCCCTTCTTCTTCTTGTTGCTCATACTCTTTACTCTTATTGTTTTACTCTCGCTCTTTGTCTTGTTTTCTCTGTTTTGTTGCTCTTACTCTTTACTCTTATTGTTTTACTCTCGCTCTTTGTCTTGTTTTCTCTGTTTTGTTGCTCTTACTCTTTATACTCTTGATCTTATTCTTCCTGTTTACTCCTTTGTTTTTCTTTTATTTTCCCTCTTTATCTTGTTCTCGCTGTCTTGCCCCTCTTACTCTTTACTCTTGATCGTATTCTTCCTGTTTACTCGTTTATCTGTCTTTCACTCTCCCTCTTCGTCTTGTTCTCACTGTCTTCTCGTTTGTCTTGCCAATCCTACTCTTTACTCTTCTTGTGTCTGTTACTTTTACTCTTATTCTTGCTGTTTACTCCTTTACTTTTCTTTTACTTTCTCTATTGATCATGTTCTCTCTCTCTTCTCGTTTATCTTACTCTTACTCTTCATCGTATTATTGCTGTTTCCTCTTTATCTTTCCATTGCTCTTATACCTCTTACTCTCCTTCTTAATCCTCCTATATCTTCTTCTTATTTTTCTATGTTTTACTCTTATTACTCTTTCTGTACCCCAGTTGCCACTTACTCTTTAGTCGTAATATTGATCTTTAATCTGGTCTTCCTTTCCCTCGTCCTCTGTTTTTTATTTTATTTTCCTCCGTGATTTTTATTCAGTGTACCACAAGTCTCTCTCTCTCTCTCTCTCTCTCTCTCTCTCTCTCTCTCTCTCTCTCTCTCTCTCTCTCTCCATTATCATTTGTTCTTTTCTTTTGTCAGTATCTCTCATCTATCCCTTTTTTGTCTCTCTCTCTCTCTCTCTCTCTCTCTCTCTCTCTCTCTCTCTCTCTCTACATTATCATCTATTCTTTTCTTTTGTCAGTCTCTCTCTCTCTCTCTCTCTCTACATTATCATCTATTCTTTTCTTTTGTCAGTCTCTCTCTCTCTCTCTCTCTCTCTCTCTCTCTCTCTCTCTCATCATCTATTCTTTTCTTCTGTCTTTGCATCTGTTGTCTGTATATTTTTCTATTAATTCCTCTCGCTGCTTCCTACTCCTCATCCTCATCTTTTTCCTCCTCAATAGTTAAACTCTAAAATCATCCCTCACTCCCCTTCTCACTCTCATTATTCCTTCCCCCCTCATTCATCTCCTTTCCCTCATCTCACTCATCATTTTACCCTCACTCCTCCATTTCGTGTCCTCTCTCTCTCTCTCTCTCTCTCTCTCTCTCTCTCTCTCTCTCTCTCTTCATCACATTTTACCATCACTCTGTGTCTCCTCATTTCTTCTCAATATCCTTCCCTCACTTCTCATCATCTTTTCTTCATTCACTCCTTCTCCATCTTCTTTACACATTTCTCCTCCTCCTCTTTTCTATCATTCCTTCTTAATTATCTTCGTTTTTTACTAGAATATTTCCTCTATCGTCTGTTATTTCTCCCCTTCCTCCTCTTTCATTTATTCCTCCCCTTCTCCTCCTTTCCCTCCTACCTCGTTATTTCACTAGAATTTCCCCTCTACATCAATCTCTTACTTCTTCTTTTCTTTCTTACATTCCTTCATTTCTTTCCCTTACTCCTACTCCATCTCTTTCTCACATTTCCCTTCCCTCTCCTCCTTCCTACATTTCTTTCTTACATTTCCCTTCCCTTTCTACTTTCCTCCACCTCTTTCTCACATTCTCCTTCCATTTCCACCTTCCTCCATCTCTTCCTTCCTCCTTCTCTTTCTCAAATTCTCCTTCCATTTCCACCTTCCTCCATCTCTTCCTCACATTTCTCTTCCTTCCTCCTTCTCTTTCTCATATTCTCCTTCCATTTTCACCTTCCTCCATCTCTTCCTCACATTCTCCTTCCCACTCTTCCTTTTTACATCTCTTTCCCACATTCTCCTTCCCTTTTAACCTTCCTACATCTCTTTCCCACACTTCCCTTCCCTTTCCACCTTCCTCCATCTCTTCCCCACATTCTCCTTCCCTCTCTTCCTTTTTACATCTCTTCCCCACATTGTCCTTCCCTCTCTTCCTTTTTACATCTCTTTCCCACATTCTCCTTCCCTCTTCCTTTTTACATCTCTTTCCCACATTCTCCTTCCCTCTTCCTTTTTACATCTCTTTCCCACATTCTCCTTCCCTCTTCCTTTTTACATCTCTTTCCCACATTCTCCTTCCCTCTCTTTCCCTTCCTTTCCTCTCGTCTTGCTCCCACATCGTCATTCCCAGCTCGTTTAAGTTGTTGTCTTGGGTGAGCTCGTTCCTTGCACCTCTGCCCTCACCGCGGCCACCCTGCGCCTCGCCTCACTGTACAAGAGCAATATTAGGATGCTGTAAAAACTTATTGAGGCGCCTAATTGTTTCTCAGATGAACCCAGCAAGCGGCCGCCCTCACACCGCCTGCCTCGCCTTCCTCCCTCCTCCTTTCCTTCCTCTCTCACTCCCTCTCCTGCACCAGATCACGGAGGAAAAACAAAGACGGGAACATCTCTTTCTCTCTCTCTCCCTCTCTCCCTTCCTTCCTCCATCCAGCAGTCTCTTGTTTTGATTGGACTGACTTTGGTTATATGAAGATCGAGCCAAGGGGAAGCACATTGGTTTCTCTCTCTCTCTCTCTCTCCTTTGCTTCCTCATTCTGCATTCTTATTTATCCTCCTTCATTCCTCTATACCCCATCTCTCTCCTTCTCTCTCTTTGTCTCTCTGGCTTTCCTCTCCCTCTCTCCAGATACACAGCTTCATTACACTGTAAAATATCGCGCACTTGTGGTCCCCTAAACGAGACATTGATTGGTTGGGGAGGTGGGCGGTGCTGCGGCAGATAATCAACAAAGGGCGGCAACTGGAGGAGGAGCTACATTCTGATTGGCTCCTCCTTTACGCATGCGCAGAAGACTTTGTTTACGTTCCGGAGGGGAGTTCCAGGGGCGCGGGTCTCTCTATTCCCCCCCCCCCCCTCTCTATCTCTCTCTCCTGTCACGCCGCCACCGCCGCCGCTCCTACTATTATACTGGTTGAAGCAGCGAGTTGGGTAGCGATGATGTTGATTATGAAGAGTAATTTGAGAGTAGAGCGGCTCTAGTGCATTATGGGAACCGGTGGCCTGGTGGTCACCCCCTGCCTGATTGGTTACCTGCTGGGCCTCCCGGGTACACACACACACACACACACACACACCTTGGATCTTCACTCAACCAATGCTTTCACTCATGATACAGCCAACCTTAATACATGATAAAGGAAACACATTTTATACGTCAATGTGTTACAGTTAAATTTTGGATAACGTTCATTTAGGGATATTATGACATCGTGCACAGAATCCTTATCTATATATCTCCATAAGGATGCATTTTAATACAAGAAGTGATAATATGTAGTACTAATAAATACGAGGAGTGGATGGCTAACTGGTCCTTTAACCTTTTATATCATGATGGTCACACATTTTACATTGGCTCATACCAAAAATTTTTGTGTTCGCCAAAGGGAAGCTCCCGGGATGAAATGGTTAATATGTCGAAAACTTATATACTTTGTCTAGTGTTTTGTGTTGTTATATAGTTGTGTCTAAAATAATATATTTTTCAAAGAGGACAGTAGGCTACTCCTCAACCAACGTAACTCTAAATATGCATACCATTAGTTTCTTGCATTTAGATAAAGGCTTTTAGATTCCCGTCGTGGAATGTAAATATTTGTAGAATGCATCACTCCACATTGCATAACAGAGCCACATACAATATAATACGCCATATAATATAAATATACAGGCCAGGCCATATTCCGTGGACTCATATGTACAACAGTGCCGTACTTCATTACATTCATGCATTAATATTTAAACACCATGCAGCTTTATTAAAAACAAATGCACGTAAAGTGTATCATTCAACTTGCAAGTGTAACGCATTAAACATTAGCACCGGTAGGTTATTTCAGCCAATAATCTTGTCGCCGACTAAATCGCGCTGACTGTTTTATTCTGATTTACAACAAAAAGTTGTATATATATATATATATATATATATATATATATATATATAATCGTCATTGTATGTAGCTATAGCCAAAAATAAAAACAGTATCTTAAAATATTTTACACACACACACAGGTCAGTGAGCAGAAGAGATAAGATCACAAGGGTCACTGTGTAAGTAAGTGTGGTCACCTCAGGAATTTATTGTACACGACTTACTGAGGTTTACTGTGTGTGTGTGTGTGTGTGTGTATGTGTGTGTACCTGAGACTGAGTATCAAGATCTCTGTAATTGCAAGTTAGTGAGCGAATGAAGGTAGTGCCGTCTGTGTGTGTGACTTGTGAGTGTGTGCGTGGGTCTGAGTGTGTGCCTGAAATTGTTTGTATGGATAAACTGTACATAGGAATTAAGGCTATGTGTATTTTATCTTATTAGTTTGCTCTATAAATTTCCAAGAAGAAATTCCCGACTGTCTACCATAAGAGCAATGCAATGGAGTGTACAGAGTGAAGGACATGAGGTATATATATAATTAATTGCATAGGTATATAGAATAATAATAAAGATATGGCATTCTATAATATACTGTTGGAGGTGTGAGAAATGCATGGTGTTAATTGCCACGTGGAGGTATATAATTATGTTGTCAGCACGTGTATGTCAAAGTTGCAATGTGTGGTGCAATGTATTACAAAATGTTGACGTGGAGTGTTGTGTGATGGCATGAAGTCTAACGTCGTGTAAGAAAAAAATATATATATGTAGAAGCATGTATAAACGTTCGTGGGTTAAAATAAATAAATAAATAATTAAATAAAAATAGTTGGTGTTTACTATGTGATGGTGATGATGGTAAACGAAAAATGTGTTGAAATAAAAATGGTTGCTGTTGTTTGTAATGGTGATGATGGTATATTATGAAAGACGTGTTGAAAAAAAAAAAAAATAGTTGGTGAAGTTTGTGATAGTGATGATGGTAATAAAATGATGTGTTGAAAAAAAATGGTTGGTATTGTTTGTGATGGTGATGATGGTGATGTGAAAGATGTGTTGAAATAAAAATGGTTGGTGCAGTTTGTAATGGCGATGATGCATGGGTATAAAAGATGTGTTGAAATAAAAATGGTTGGTATTGTTTGTGATGGTGATGATAATAAAATGATGTTGAAAAAAAAAATTGGTTGTTGTAGTTCGTGAAGGTAATATTAGAAAGATGTGTTGAATAAAAAATAGTTGGTGTAGTTTGTGATGGTGATGATGATAATATAATGATGTGTTGAAAAAAAAATACTTGGTATTGTTTGTGATGGTGATGTGAAAGATGTGTTGAAAAAAAAAAATTAGTTGGTATTGTTTGTGATGGTGATAATGGTAAATAATATAATATATGTATAATTATATGGTATCTATACAGTGTGTGGGGAGTGAGAATATGATAGATCTATAGCTTATGTATGGTGTTGTATAGTGTTGTATATATTAGTATGGTGCTCTATGTCTCCCCTTCATGGAGATTATACATTATACATGGTTCTGGGATGTCAACATAAGCTTCTTAAGGGGGACGTTGTTTTGTGTTGGTAAATCTGGAGCAACCTATTCCTCCAAACTATTTCAAGCAACAGAACACTATTATTTTTGCTCTTCTGGTGGTGTTTCCTAGCATACTTTGGTGGAATCATGGCACTCCAATGTAACAAAAGTGAATTATATCCCCTTAAGTGTGCTGTTTGACTTGACACCACCTCTCTTACCAAACACTCACCGCCCTCTCTCTCTCTCTCTCTCTCTCTCTCTCTCTCTCTCTTATCTAATTCTCCTTTTTTTCAGTCTTTATCATGCATTACTAATCCATTCTGCCTATCTCCATCTTTCTCTTCTTTTCTTCCTTTCATCTTTTCTCTTCTCAACATATTTCACATTTCCTCTCTATATATATTTTATTTCCCTCTTACCTCTTCCTTCTACTCTCCACATTGCCTCTCTGCCTCATATAGTTCACGTATCTCCCTCCCTCCACTTTGCTTTTCACAGCTTGTAAAATGTGTCCCTCCCTCCCTCCCTCCCTACCAGACAGCCCCCCCCCCTCCCTCCTTCTTCCTCAATCTCTCTCTCTCTCTCTCTCTCTCTCTCTCTCTCTCTCTCTCTCTCTCTCTCTCTCTCTCTCTCTCTCTCTTGTTCATTTATCTCTATATTGTTTTGTCCTCTCCCACACCTTATTCCCCCCCCCTCTCTCTCTCTCTCTCTCTCTCTCTCTCTCTCTCTCTCTCGTATTCGCCCATTTCCTTCCACACCATCTCTCTTGTAAATCTAGAAAATATCTTACATCTAACTTCTCCCGATTATCTCTCTTTTTCTTATCTTATCTCCAGAACCCATGTATTAAATCCAACACCACTTTATTCACCATCACCATAATTTTCTTTATAGCACCTCAGCAACTACCATCACCATTACCATCACCATAACCACCACCACCACCACCACCACCACCACCACCACTATACCATCACCACCAAAACTACTTCCACAACCACCACCACCACCACCACCACCACCACCACCACCATTTTAGTCATCATCACCACTACCACCATCTTAGTCATCACCACCAGGACCACCACCACCACCACCACCACCACCATATTAGTCACCACCACCACTACCACTATCACCACTACCACCATCTTAGTCATCACCACCACTACCACTACCACCATCACCACCACTACCACCACCACCATCTTAGTCACCACCACCACCACCACCACCAGGAACACCACCATCTTAGTCACCACCACTACCACCACCAGGACCACCAACACTACCACTACCACCACTACCACCACCTTAGTCACCACCACCACCACCACCAGGACCACCCACCACCACCACCACCAGGACCACCACCACCACTACCACCACCACCATCTTAGTCACCACCACCACCACCACTACCACTACCACCACCACCATCTTAGTCACCACCAGCACCACCACCACCACCACCCCCACTACCACTACCACCACTACCACCATCTTAGTCACCACCACCACCACCACCAGGACCACCACCACCACCACCACCAGGACCACCACCACCACTACCACCACCACCATCTTAGTCACCACCACTACCACCACCAGCACCACCACCACCACCACCACCACCACTACCACCACCACCATCTTAGTCACCACCACTACCACCACCAGCACCACCACCACCACCACCACCACCACCACCACCACCACCACCACCACCATCTTAGTCACCACCACCACCACTACCACCAGGACCACCACAGGTATGGCCCCAGCTGAGGGTAGGCCACAAGTTCAGGTTATGGCCAGTGTTAATGGTTGGAGTGTGGTTGATGTGACTACCGTTCTCTGGTCCTTCCTACCTCTATGTCTGTCTGTCTGTCCCTTTACCTGTCTTTTTTTGTCTGTTTGTATGTCCTTTACCTGTCTTTTTTGTCTGTCTGTCTGTCCCTTTACCTGTCTTTTTTTGTCTGTTTGTATGTCCCTTTACATGTCTTTTTTTGTCTGTTTGTATGTGTCTCTCTGTTTGTCTGTCTGTCGCTCTACCTGACTGTCAACTTACCTGTTTTCTATCTACCTGTCTGTTACCCTACCTGTCTGTTATTCTACCTGTTTGTCATCTACCTGTCTGTTATTCTACCTGTTTTTCATCCTACCTGTCTGTCATATTACCTATTTGTCATATACCGGTCTGTTACCTACCTGTTTGTTATCTACCTGTCTGTTACCTACCTGTCTGTTATATTACCTGCTTGTCATCTACCTGTCTGTTACCCTACCTGTTTGTCATCCTACCTGTCTGTTATCTACCTATCTGTTTGTTACCCTACCTGCCAACTTACCTGTCTGTTGCCCTACATGTCTGTCAACTTACCTGTTTATTATGTACCTGTCTGTTACCCTACCTGTCTGTCAACTTACCTGTCTGTTACCTTACCTATCTGTTTGTTACCCTACCTGCCTGTCAACTTACCTATCTGTTACCCTACCTGCCTGTCAACTTACCTGTCAGTCAATTTACCTGCTTCTTATACCGTACGTGCCTGTCACCCTACCTGTCTCTCTCCATCAGATTGGAAGGAAGGAAGCAAATGTAACTCCCATATAATAATAATAATAATAAAAAATCACTATCCTTCAAAAAACTACCTTTCAATCAACTTTACATCTGTGGTTGGGAAGGTACAGTTGCAGATAGAATATAGTAGACAATCAGGAATAAAATAAGTTACTGTATATATATAACACACAGCACGAATGCATCCTATATAGGCCTCGTCCTTCGTGTCTAAACAGCTTGATTGAATTCTTCCACGGTATTCTTTCTGAACATGACCTCTGCCGGGCAATGTTTATCTAGACTCTCAGAAATCATATGATAAATTATAGCCTACCTCACTAGGGGTTGATGGCGAAAACCCGTGCACTAGGAATAAGAAACATAATTATATTGTACTTGTTATGGGGATAGTAGAGTGTTAATTGGTATATCTAGATAAAAAAAATTCTCTAAACTACTGCAATGCAACAGGATACCATTATTTTTGTTTGTTGATCTGATCCTGTTTCCTGACATACTTTGGAGGATCAAGGCATTCTGATTTACCAAAATGAATACTATCCCCTTAATTAAATGGATATAGAGAATTGATTGATCAACGGGCACCAAAAAATAGTACCTGCATACCTGTTACCTGACCTGTCTTATCATAATTATAAGACTGATTGCCAAGATACCAGACTCTCCATCACTCTATCTATCTCATTCTACCTTTTCTCGTCCAATCTGCAATATACTACTCATTCACAAGTCCCCTCCTTGTCTCTTTCTTAATTACTGTACTGTACATGTTTTGCTTTACAATTGATTATCGTCCTGCCAGTAAGAAGACAGGTACAAGTGGAGAGGGACAGGTAGATGTAGACGGCAGGTAGAGGACAGGTAGATATAGACGGCAGGTAGAGAAGGACAGGTAGATGTAGACGGCAGGGAGAAAAAGGCAGGTAGATGTAGACGGCAGGGAGAGAAGGACAGGTAGAGAACAGGTAGATATAAACGACTGGAAGGTAGAGTTGATGGGAGGGGAGGGTAGAGGAAGGGAAAGGTCCTGGACAGTCCCTCGCACACGAAGGCTGTTAAAAAATTGCTTCTCGCCTCTTGTAAATTGGAGGGAGGGAGGGACAGGGTGTGGAAGAGAGAGAGAGAGAGAGAGAGAGAGAGGAGAGAGAGAGGTTGACGGTAGAAGATAGATGAAGTACTGTATGTGTAAGTGATGGTGGGAGTTTTTCTGTTTATCGTCTCTCTAGGTTTCAATTCCAAGATTGTCACTGGATTTGTGTTGGTGTGTTTGGTTGGATGGAGTGGCAGGGAAGCTGTATGGGCGACAGAATTACTAAACACACACACACACACGCCAGCTGAATACACTGTGGATGTTAGCAATGGAGTTTACAATTGTCGCTGCATGGACTTCTCCTGGTGAGAGAGAGAGAGAGAGAGAGAGAGAGAGAGAGAGAGAGAGCAATGGTAGGCTTAAGTGTACATGCAACTGATTAGTTTAGCTTTTTGGGTACAAGAGAACCAAGTCGATATCACTAATAAAGTTGATGGTAATAACAGTGTTTTTTGTTTATGTTCGGACCCAGACATAGGCTAGCATAGATGTGTACTTCAAGACGGTAACCAACGACGGGTGTAGAGTGGAAGGAAGGGTTTGCTGTGGTGATGATGGTGTTGGGGGTCGTAAAAGGAGAAAGAACGACTCTAAGGGTATTCAGTACAGCACGTTCTCATACCTTAGCCTGGTTGAGCAATAAATATTTCGATGTGTCCTTGTCAGTGCTGTATACTTTCACCCAAATTTAATGGTTTTTATCCTTGGTGGTGAACATGGAAACCTTTTTTGAGTTCACCACATTACCACCTTCGTTAACTGCTCTCGTACTTATCAGGAAGTTTAAAAAAAAGGAAACGAGAAAAAATAGATTAATAAAAAAAACCAAACCTTTGATATAAGTTAAAGTATAATTATGATTTATCTATCTATCAGTCTATCTGTCTAACTACCTACATACCCATCTACCTATTATAGAGTAACATTCTGCTCATACATCTTAACATCCTAATAGGCAATCAGGATTTTTTTTTTTTTTTTTTTTGGCATATCAGGTTAGACTTTGCTCAGGAGTCAGATGTCGCAAAATTGTTATTGATCTATTTAATGATTATTACATTTGGGTAATTTTTCTCGTTGCCAAATAAGGTTAACAATATGATTATCGTATATTAGTTAACAATTGAAAGCTATGAATCGCGCTTGGGTTATGTTTAGGGGGCTAGAAATTTGTATATAGTCGAATTGGACGATATAATACTCTGAGTCAATCTGATTTCTCCATGGCACAATGTAAATAAATAAATAAATAAATAAATAAAATCTTAACTCTCCTCGGGCACAACTAACCAAGCCACATGACTGTAAGGTGTGTAAATATTTTTGGGATGGTGTGATATGCGATCTTTACGTGCCTTGATGTGTGATTTAGTAGTGTGTGGGTGTAGTGGTGACGGGAAGCAGCAGGTGACCAGGATAACGGTGAGGAATGTCGTGGTGGTGGTGGTGGTGGTGGTGGTAGT
>JAWQEG010002686.1:0-55000 GCA_033782935.1 Petrolisthes cinctipes
TTGTTGTTGTAGCTGTTGTTGTTGTTGATGTTGTTGTTGTTGTTGTTGGTGATAATGGTGGTGGTAGTTGTTGTTGTTGTTGTTGTTGTTGTTGGTTGGTGCATACATCAAGCACTTCCTGTATACCTTTATGGAAGCACAGGAAGTTGTAGTCTATCAGGCCTGTGGAACGGGGAGAAGTTAATATTGGACCACCAAATTAAAGTAAGAAGTATTGAGAAAAAAAAAAAAAAAAAAAAAAAAAAAAAAATGGTGAAATGTTAAAATTTGAGAACCGAAATTGAAGTACGGTATATTAAAAAATAAATTAATAAAAATGGTGAGAAGTTAAATATTTGACAACTGAAATTGAAGTATGGTATATTAAAATATAAATAAATGAATAAAGATGGGGAGAAGTTAAAATTTGACGACCGAAATTGAAGTACGAAAAAAAAAAAAAATATATAGATGAAGTTAAAATTTGACAACCAAAATTTGTCCATGGAATAAATAAAAAAATAATAGATAAATAAATAAATTAAGATGGAAAGAAGTTAAAATTGGACAACCGAAATTGAAGTCCAGAAGAAAAAAAAAAAAAAAAAAAAAAAAAATAATAATAATAATAATAATAATAATAAATAAAAATTGTGAGAAGTTATATATTTGACAACTGAAATTGAAGTATGGTATATTAAAAAAAAAAAAAATTAATAAAGATGGAGAGAAGTTAAAATTTGAGAACTGAAATTGAAGTAAGGAATAATAATAATTAAAAAAAAAAATACTGTAGATAAATTATTAAATAGTTTCATAGTGGAGTCATCAAATTCATCCAATAATTCACTCAGGAGTCATTTACACAGTTCAGTTTCTTTCGTTAGAGTGCTTACAAACCCAAACAAACCACAGTGGAATGGGCACTATAAATAATATGGAAGGAAGGTTTGATACTCACCCTGCTTGTCAAAATTATCTTCCTTCAGTATACATACGAGGGCGAGGAACCGACTCACTTCCCTAAGGTAGAGAACAGTAGCATTGTTTAATTTGATGATACTGGAACTCCCCTTGTCAAATGGGACCTGTATACCATCACCCTTCCTGTCATAAATACACACATATATCAGTGTAATAAAATGATGGGTTGTATGTAAGAATGTATAGTAATTGGTGTTGAGTATGGTGTAATAAAATGATGGGTTGTATGTAAGAATGTATAGTAATTGGTGTTGAGTATGGTGTAATAAAATGATGGGTTGTATGTAAGAATGTATAGTAATTGGTGTTGAGTATGGTGTAATAAAATGATGGGTTGTATGTAAGAATGTAGAGTAATTGGTGTTGAGTATGGTGTAATAAAATGATGGGTTGTATGTAAGAATGTATAGTAATTGGTGTTGAGTATGGTGTAATAAAATGATGGGTTGTATGTAAGAATGTATAGTAATTGGTGTTGAGTATGGTGTAATAAAATGATGGGTTGTATGTAAGAATGTAATGTTCTTATATACAATCCGATGACACATGCTACCACTACAAATTAATCTTGTGGGGAGAGTCCAAACTATTCTGGGCAACGGGTCACCATTATTTTTGTTCATCTGGTCCTGTTTCATCCCCTATTTTGTATTAGTTCAGCTAAGTATAAACACATTATTATACAGCCAAAATAATGCTATCCTGTTGCCTGGAATTATAGTTTGGAGGAATCATTTGCTCCAGATTTATTTACTGTTTCCCAAGTACAGTCGGCAAAAAGAATATTGGAACCTTCCTATGGATAATTTGATTTAATTTCCATGTAAGGTTGGTTCCTGTACTTTTTTGTTGACTGTACAAGAAAGGTCTAACACTGGGTCGTATGCAAGGACATCCATGGTATATACGATGGCCACGGTGGCTCTGTTGTTTTGTCTATGGAGCCTTCATATCGGTACCACACCATTGTATACAGTACACCGTGAATATTCTTGCATACCACCCATTATCTGACACACACATAGGCCTTACAACACAAAAAGATATGGTATTCATAATTCTTATTTAACTTACAATATAAAGATACTGTATACATAACTCTGAGATACTCTATACAGAATTCCAACTTAATTTACAATATAAAGATACTGTATTCATAATTCTTACTTAACTTACAATATAAAGATACTGTATATATTTATTCTGACTTAACTTATAACATATAAAGACACTGTATATAAAATTCTAACCTAACTTACAATATAAAGATACTGTATACATAATTCTAACTTAACTTACACTAAAAAATACTGTATACATAAAACTTGTGCCTTGCGTACCCATATATGTCCGAGATATCAATGACAACATCAATCATCTTGCAACACAACTCATAGCTTTGCATGTCTACGGGTGAGGAGTCGGTGGTAATGTAGATCTTGGATAAAACATCAAACAGGAACGCCTTCTCTATACGCGAGTTCTGGAAAAAAACAACAAAATCCTTCACTGTAACAACCATTTTTTTTTTTTTCATTTTATTAGAGTGAATTTTATATATATATAAGAATGAATTTTGTGGAGTTTGCAAAATGTTTTATGTGCACTTGTGTCTGTTTTCTTATTCTTCAAATAGTTACAAATAGAATTTAATCAAACTTTACAGGATGATTGGGCATTATGAAAACAAAAAGTGATTATAACTTTTCATGGATCTAGGTCATAAAATACAAAATACAATTAATATTTAACTTGTGAGAACGAGAGTGAAGTATGGGATGGGTTTGTCTGTAGAGTTTCTGTGGCGTTTGTAAGAGTCCACACTTCATTGACTGCCCTTCCTATTTCATTTGCAATTGGAAGTTTGACAAATGAGAAGTTGCAATGAAAAAGGCCCTAACCAAAAAATGGGTTAAAGTAGAGGAATAGTTTAAATACCTAATTAAGATATACCATTTGAACATTTTGGAAGAGAGGATAATATGATTTTTTGGTACATATATTATTAATTTTTTTTTTTAAATCATCAGAGGGTAACTCAAATATGGCTGATTTGTGGGTTACACCATTTTACTCCTCAGCTCCTCAAATGTGATAAGGAATTATTGTCCACAACTGTCCGGGATGCAACACAGCACCCCATTCTATTAAACACATTATTAAAGACTGCAACACACACAAACACACTCACCAACAACACAACACAGCACCCCATTCTATTAAACACATTATTGAAGACTGCAACGTACACAACCACACTCACCAACAACACAACACAACACCCCATTCTATTAAACACATTATTGAAGACTGCAACGTACACAACCACACTCACCAACAACACAACACAACACCCCATTCTATTAAACACATTATTGAAGACTGCAACACACACAACCACACTCACCAACAACACAACACAACACCCCATTCTATTAAACATATTATTGAAGACTGCAACACACACAACCACACTCACCAACAACACAACACACCACCCCATTCTATTAAACACATTATTGAAGACTGCAACACACACAACCACACTCACCAACAACACAACATACAATCTCTGAGGGCACTGTGGGAAAGCCCGGTTCAGGCCATGACCTTCCTCAGGAGCTCGGGGCTGCTCGGCCAGACAGCTTGAGGAACTTCAACAACAACAACAAATATAAACTCACAGATATGAAGATATTTAATAGGTCTTCAAGTGTGGGCAGCTGAGGTGTCAATTTCTGGACAACTTTACTGAAGGCCTCAAATATACTGTGGTCATAGATGGATGTTAAGGGACCCTGTGATGTAGTCAGAAAAATGGAGGTTAGCGAGTCCTTCAAATATTGCCACGAAACACACACACCTATTTGGAAGGAGCTTGTTTCGTGGCATAATCAGGAGAATTCAGAAGCCTCCAATTTTCATACACGATCACAGGGTCCTTAAGTAGAAGCTGAGGTGAATTTGTTCCATACCTGAAATATAAACAAATTATTATTGGCTAAATGAATAATTATGGAAGGACAACAATTTTGGCTACAGCATACTGGAACCAGACTCTTATAATTATGACTGGAGGTACAGCCGAGCCTGAAAATTCGCGACCACGTACTTAGATGTTTATATCATCTGAGCTGGTAACACTGTGTGGGGAAGGTGTCATTGTAGGTGAAAGATTGTATCATGTCCCTCTACTATGTTCCACCTACTCTGATTCCTCCCCAAATAAATATTACCAGCTCAAATGGCATAAATATCTAAGTACGCGGTCGCGAATTTTCGGGCTCGGCTGTACAGTCGGCGGCAAAAGTCGTATCGCCTCACTCATCACGTCTTCAAAGATAACATAAAGGTTAATCATCGAATAAACACATTCCTTACCTGAATTACTAAGTTTATCATTGGCACGTTGGTGAATGTCTCGTTGTGTTTCAAACTTGATGTCATCAGAGAGGCCATCCACTTTGTGTATAAAAACTTCCAACTTGAGGTGTGGGTTGACTTTGTGTGCTCTTAGAACTGTCTGGTGGAGTCTGTTCAGTGCTTCCATGTAGTCAACCTGATATACAATACAAACTATAGTACCGAGATCTCATGTACAGCCACAATGAAATAACCGACGATATTTTCCTTCCATCGTTGTAAATATCTTGGTAATAAAGAACAACTCGTGTATGATTTTGCTGCACCTCATAATAATAATTGAGGGGGTTGAGTTGACATAAGGTGTTGTATGATTGTATTTTGATATGATACTGATCTATTTGCACGATGGAAGGAAAGTGTCGGTGGTTATTTGATTGTGACTGTACAAACTCAAACAACCATATCTTACTCCATACTATAAGATACAATGTTAATGAATATGAAAGTGTACCCAACTATTCTTTATAGAGATGGATTGTAATGTACAGTCTGTTAATGTTCTAGATACCCCACCCTCGCTCAGGGACTCGCAGTTTTATCTGGTAATACTTTGAGTAGTAGGCAGGGGTATTTTACAGTGATCTGATCTGATATCGGCTGTATAAATTTCAGGGTATATATTAAACAAGGATAAGGATGCATATCTATATTATTGATGTAGTACACACTGCCATATGAGATAATAAAATGTGATCAAAAGTTCTTCGATAGGCGTAAATACCGAATGAAAAATCAAATTATTGGCAACAAATATATAACCCGGTGTTGCCACAATATAATTTCCTGCCTACTACTCAAAGTGTTACCAGATAAAACTGCGAGTCCCTGAGCGAGGGTGAGGTATCTGGAACATTGACAGACTGTATGTGGTACTAAAGAATGACCACTATTATAGTAGCACTGGATTCCTTTACTTGTGTCAGTTACAACTTGAAAGTTATGAATGGATGGTTTGTGTCCATCCACACCTTCATTACCTTATCAACTCTAATGCTTTAACAACTCTGGAACATTCTACTTTTTTTTTTTATATATATATATACTGTATGTTCCAACACTGCACATTGGTTTATCAAGCCCGTTACCATGGCCCAGGTCAACTGTTACTCACACACACACACACACACACACACACACGTCACAACTTCCGAACTGGTACCCAGCCACAGAGGGAGGGAAGTGAGGGTAATTCCCAAATACTGCAGTTGTTATGGTACCAGTGAGGGTGTTTTACGAAGTTTAGTGGCCTTATAGTTAGTGCCTCAAACTCAAATTGGAAGAGTAAATATTCTCAGGTCCTCACCTGAGAGGAATCGATCTTCCGACTTCTAGGTTATGAGTCCAGAACACTAACCACTCGGCCACACCTGACCTGTGAGTGTCTAGGCATTTCAAATGAAAATGGACCTTCTGAACCTTTCATTCTATTTCATTTGCAAGGATTTTTAGTGGACTCACCTTCTTCAATATAGAAATAAAAAACTACATATAAAAAAATAATAATGTTCATTGAGCCATTGACAAAGTGAGTAAATTACCAACCATAATTACAACTCGGCCAGACAGCTTCAACAACAACAAAAACAACTCACTTGAGCATCAATAACAAACACCAGAGCTCCATGTCCACCAAATATTTTCTCTGAGTCAAAGGATGGTTTTTCAAAGAAATCAATCTGATCTGGGAAGTCCAAAATCTTGAACTGTACAAAGGAAGAGTTGGAGATGTTTTCAGACTCTATCTTGCTTGTTGACTCCAAAGAAAGGGTTTTTTTTTTGTGTCATTTTGTGGAAAACAACTTTTTGTATTGAAGACTTGCCACTCCTGTAATAAAGACAGAAATCTCAATAAGACATAATAGTTTCATTCACATGTCCTGATCAACAATAAGGAGAGTAAATGACATTTCATTTTCATTGTTCTTATTATGTTTACCTCAAACCTACAAAGTATAAATTAATTTGTTTCATACATTGGTTCATGAAGGAGTTTATGGAAGAGTTACATTATAATTGTTACACACACACCAGAGGTTCATTACAAGTTATTAATGAATTAATGAGTTTTGTCTTTGTCTAGGTGTGTTTCCCTCCTTGTTTAGAAAAACCAGGGTCATTTTTAAAGTATCACAGAGGTAAATTTTGTTCTTATGGATTTGTAGAGCTTTATTTTACACACCAGAATCCGAAATCTAGAGTCTCTTATGTCCACTGGTTTGCATATAGCATTGATTTAAAGTACGCATACTTGCATAGCAAGGCTTGCAAGACAGCCTATTCTACCTTAAAAACGATGAAATATGACTAAATAATTTTTTAAAAGGCATAAAAATATAAATAATTGCATTATTTACGTATTTCTGAGTAAAAGTGAATAAAATATATATCATATTCACCTGAATGGACATGAAAACAACAAAAATACAGTATCTGAGGGTAAAAATACATAACACATGCTCATGTAGTTTTGTGGCGAGCTGTCAAGTTTATATACAGGAGTAGCTTGTGTAAACAAGGCTGGAAAAATCTATATGTAAGGATGTGTAGCCCAGGAGAGGGAGTAGAGGGGGGTTTGGGTGAGCTGCTATGCTGAGAGACACGAGGCTATTCTGGTCTCCCCCCACACCCCAGAGGGTCACGTGACACCAGTATACACAAAGACTCGTAGCTTCAGCTCAGATAAGATCAGTGGTACCAATAAAGTGGCTAGATACAGCCCATGCAGTCTTTTATAGCCCGTCATATATATACATCCATCAGCTTCAAGGTCAAAATTTTTGGTGACGTATTAATACGTCTATCGGCTTTTAAGGGTTAATAGAACTTGACAAATATTTATAAAAAAATTACAAAGTTCAACACTCCCAAAAAACTAACTCATGCTATTGAAGCAAACAAAGAACTACTGCTAAATAAACTATATATCTATCTATAGCTCTGATGCCTCATTCCCTCCGGGAACTCCTCCCAAGGGGAAGGCCACGGCAGAAGTGTCTCCAGTTTTCCCTGTTCCAACACTCCCTTCTTACTTGTTCATATCCTCCTCTGCCCCTCACGTTTCTCTCCCTTACATACTCTTCCACTCTGTTCTGCCATCTAACCGGTGGTCTGCCTTTCACACCAGGTCCCACAACTTTACTTCCAGGGCCCAGTGGGGCTGACTTTATTCTCTGTGAATATTAGTTATCCCCCACAGGGCTAGAATAAAGATTGTTGTAGGATCTGGTCACTTTCTAGTGGATTTGACGAGATCTGCCCACATGGATTAAAAATCCACGTGAGGTGTACTGCAACCGGAGGCCTTTTTTTTTTTTTTTTTTTTTTTTTCCACTGCTGTGTGGACCGCCAGCACACGGGGGTGCATTTCCCTTTGCATGCAGCAGTGTAAACTCCCTCCCCTTATGGTCCCTTCAGGGCTGGTCTCATGGAAGGTACGGCCCCACTTGTAGCTCTTGTGGTAACGTGGACTTGGGCCCACAGCACTGGCTGTGGGATCAAAGCCTTCCCCCCAATCTCCCTGGCGGTCGGAGGCCCCCAGACTCCCTGGTCCAGTAAGCTCTGGTCCCATTTCCTTGGGATGTGCTTCGGTAGCCCAGGCATATAGGGCCAGCCCCTCCTTTATTTTAATTTGTTTTTTCACTGCGACCAGAGTGTACCAGGGGTCTGTGGGGCAGGAGGCCATTCTGCCCCGGGAGAACATCAACAACAACAACTTTACTTCCATACACCTTCTTTACAAACTCCTCACCTTGCATTCTCTCTACATGTCCAAACCACCTCAGTGTATTACGCTTCACTCTCTCAACCACTCCACACTCAATACCAATTGCCTTCTCACTCATACCACATCTCTCATACACACTCTTATTACTTTCTCCATCCCACCTAGACAACCCACATGCTCCTCTCAAGTAACTCATTTCCACAGCACCTATTTTAGACTGATGAGCCCTACTCCATGTCCATGTCTCCGACGCATATGTCAGTGTTGGCAGGATTATACTATTTCGTAGTCCCCTTTTCACTTCCATACTCACACTTCTACCCTTCATAATCCTGACCAGTGATCCTATGACTTGTCTACCCCTCATTGCCCTCTCCCTAATTTCTACTTCCATACTTCCATGTTTACACATAACTGTACCCAGGTACTTAAACTCCTTCACTTCCTCCATCCTCTCGCCCCTCAGAGTTAATTCACACTTGGTCCCAGTTGGTACAGCCACTCTGTAAGGTGTAGCAAAGTCAATCACTTCAGTTTCTGCTCTCTCGGATACCATCACTTTACTTTTACCAACATTCACCTTCAGTTTCTTTCGTTTACACACAGACTGAAATTCCTCCACCACTCTCTGTACCTCCCTTTCACTCTCAGCCATCAACACAGTGTCATTCGCAAATAAACTTGCCACCAAGGACCAATTTGCTTCATTCAGCCTCAACTTCACCCCCAGACCATTCACTTTGTCCTTCATCTCTCTCATACAACCATCCATATACAGAATATATTGAGCAGCCACTTTATAATTATACACTATATAGTACGGTACATACAATATTTATAATACTGTACTGTAATTTATACATAATATTCAGGACCTTGACTATAATTTATACAGCATTACCATAGAGTAATGATATACATATGACATATCATAATTATTACCTACATAGTCCCATAAGGAGAATTTTTGGTTTCTGATCCGGTGGAGATAATTGTGTGATGTGGTCTTTAGGGAAGGAACCCACTTCATAGCCAGCACCAAAGTCACCTCGGTAATGTTCGTCATCATCTGGAGTGTAGGAGGCCTGTAAGATGGTGACTATAGTAATCATATGGACATTAAGAGAATACTCATACAAGGAAAAGGTTAACATATATTTGCTCATAATATTATGGAAAAGAATGAAGAAAACATCCAATTATATGTATGAAAAACTAAAAAATGCTGCACCAAATTAGAAGGACCTGTTCTTCAGAAATACCATATTATCTGTTTAATATATTTTTTCTTATTTTTTCCTCAATTGAATATGCCCTATCTTGGATATGGGGCATTTGCGGAGGAAATGCCATAGAAGAAAATAGTCTTAGAATGGTCTAAATAAGTGGGTAATGAAGGTAGAAAAACCGGACGCAATAACGGTAATTCTTTCAATATTTACCAATAATTATATCATACATGAAAAGTGAATAAATATGTCCCCAAAACTAGAAAGGACATGGTATAAAGGGCCATATTCAAGAACATCCATGGTGAATATGATGGTGTGGTACCGGTACGACGACTCCATAGACACACAAACAGAGCCATCGTACCAGTACCACACCATCGTATACACCACGAATGTTTCTGAATATGGGCCTGAGATTTATTCCTGTCAAACAAACATACGAGACTGTATCCTTATAACCAGATATAAAGTAATATATAAACACCATAATTAATTTATGTATTTATTGAAAGAATTACCGTTTTGCAGCAGTGTTGCCAGATCCGGCTAGGTCCCAGTATTTTACCCCGGTCATTTATTGTACTTTATCACAATTATTTCCTGGTAGTTTGCATAGGTTAGGTCCCGGTAGTTTGCCCAGGTTAGGTCCCGGTAGTCTGATGCGGTCTACGTTAGGTTAGGTCAGGTAAGGTCAGGCTAATTTTTAAAATGCCCCATTTGAATATGCCCTATCTTGGAAATCGGGCATTTGCGGAGGAAATGCCATAGATGAAAATAGTCTTAGAATGGTCTAAATAAGTGGGTAATGAAGGTAGAAAAAACGTACGCAATAACGGTAATTCATTCAATATTTAGGTATTTATTGAAAGAATTACCATTTTGTAGCAGTGTTGCCAGATCCGGCTGGGTCCCAGTATTTTACCCCTGCCATTTATTGTACTTTATCACGATTATTTCCCGGTAGTTTGCCCAGGTTAGGTCACGTAGTTTGCCCAGGTTAGGTCCCGGTAGTCTGATGCGGTCTAGGTTAGGTTAGGGCAGGTCAGGTAAGGTCAGGCTAATTTCAAAATGCCCCATTTGAATATCCCCTATCTTGGAAATGGGGCATTTGCGGAGGAAATGCCATAGGAGAAAATAGTCTTAGAATGGGTAAAGGTACAGAAGTGGACCTTACTGTATAATAGATATTTTACTGTCATTACCCACTATTTTGGACCATTCTAAGACACTTTTTTTCTATGGATTTTCTTCCTCAAATGCCCCGTTTCCAAGATAGGGCATATTCAAATGGGACATTTTGAAATTAGCCCGACCTTACCTGACCTGACCTAACCTAACTTAGACCGCATCAGACTACCGGGACCTAACCTGGGCAAACTACCGGGACCTAACCTGGGCAAACTACCGGGAAATAATCGTGATAAAGTACAATAAATGACAGGGGTAAAATACTAGGACCCAGCCGGATCTGGCAACACTGCTGCAGATTGTAATGAAATGAAATAAATTGGTGAATAATATATAGTATACGACGTAAATTAAGGTAGGAAGTGTATTATAAAGGCAGAACAATAGTAAAATGTGTGTTTCCCCCACCCGTCAACCCCCGATTTCCATCGGGCCCCCCATGTTTCGGTATTTATTGAAAGAATTACCGTTTTGTAGCAGTGTTGCCAGATCCGGCTAGGTCCCAGTTTTTTTCCCCCGGTCATTTTCTGTACTTTACCACGGTTTTTTCCCGGTAGTTTGGCCAGGTTAGGTCCCGGTAGTCTGCCCAGGTTAGGTCCCGGTAGTCTGATGCGGTCTAGGTTAGGTTAGGTCAGGTCAGGTAAGGTCAGGCTAATTTCAAAATGCCCCATTTGAATATGCCCTATCTTGGAAATGGGGCATTTGCAGAGAAAATGCCATATAAGAAAATAGTCTTAGAATGGTCTAAATAAGTGGGTAATGAAGGTAGAAAAACCGTACCCAATAACGGTAATTCATTCAATATTTACCCATGTTTCTATGAGTATTGGGAATGGGGCATATCTCGAAAACGGGGCATTTGAGGAAGAAAAACCATAGAAGAAAAGTGTCTTAGAATGGTCCAAAATAGTGGGTAATGACAGTAAAATATCTATTATACAGTAAGGTCCACTTCTGTACTAATACCCTAGAATGGTCTAAATAAGTGGGTAATGAAGGTAGAAAAACCGTACGCAATAACGGTAATTCATTCAATATTTACCTTAATTTAGTACCATGATTTATAATAATGTTGTTGTCTGATGATGATTATAATAGTGTTGAGTTCAGCTGTCTAATGTTTGGAGGTGATGGTGGTGGGTCACGTGGGTGTTGTTGTCTGTGTACAAGTGTTGCCAGATCACCACCACCATGATGATGAATGAGAGTCACCCGCGTTCGGGTGTAGCCTTTGCAACGGCGCTCTCTCACTGTCTTCCTCTGCAGACTCTGCAGAGAGAAAACAAAAAACAGCACCAAAGAATACATGTATACACATCATACTTTCATTCTCTATATCCTATACAACCTGCTCGTCCCTATATACTCATTTTCTCTTCAACCATACCCTTTCCAGAAATTCTTGGTAAATATTGAATGAATTACCGTTATTGCGTACGGTTTTTCTACCTTCATTACCCACTATTTTAGACCATTCTACGACTATTTTCTTCTATGGCATTTTCTCCGCAAATGCCCCATTTCCAAGATAGGGCATATTCAAATGGGGCATTTTGAAATTAGCCTGACCTTACCTGACCTGACCTAACCTAACCTAGACCGCATCAGACTACCGGGACCTAACCTGGGCAAACTACCGGAACCTAACCTGGGCAAACTACCGGGAAATAATCGTGATAAAATACAATAAATGACTGGGGCAAAATACTGGGACCCAGCCGGATCTGGCAACACTGCTGCAAAACGGTAATTCTTTCAATAAATACCAAATTCTTTCACACTCTCTATTATCACTGGACTGTACAGGGGTGGGATCTTCAAAGCATCGTAAGTTGGTGTCGCTACGATCACCTTTACTCTCTCGTAGCCGCCATATTTGATTGTGGCTTACGAGGATCATAAGTTGGTATCTCCAAAGCTTCATAACCTCCATCGTAGCTCACGATGATAGCCTCGTAGCGAGCGTCGCTGCCCGTTTCGTTCCGTGTGTTTTGTTCATCCCGCCACCCAGCTGACTGGCTCTCAGCCAATCACAATGAAGGAAACAATATGTCCTTGGTACTGTAAGCCAATCATAACGTAGTATTACAATGTCAACAAATAAACATTGTCTCATCACCAGCTGATAGAGATAACACAGTCACCAAGTTACATCAGACAGGAATTAACAGCCTAAGACAGGCAAGTAAATTATTATACTGTGTTGATAAACATTTAACACAACAGTGGAGATAAGGCAGCTGTCCCCCCCCCCCCCCGGGCATATTTTTAATATCATGCCAATCACTGGTATATTGTATATAGATTTTTGGTTAGGTTAGGTTTGGCTAGTTTAGTTTAAGATAGGTTAGGTTACGTACTGTAAATCAAGAACAGCATGATACAAATAGTTTACTGGTAGCTGGTTGTCATGAAAATAAATCAAAGACATTGACTGGGAGGACATTATATTCTTTTAACTTCTACTGTCACTGTTTTATTTCCTTTACACCTACCTACAGTAATTTCTATATTAATCTCAAAATCTGTACAATTGATTGCCATTACCAAGTAACAGGCAGAAATATACCATATGTAGTGAAATCTGGCAAGTGCAATATAATAACTAAGACTTCAAACAGTTTTATTGAAAGACAGATCAAGGAAATAAAATATGGTATTTATTGAAAGAATTACCGTTTTGTAGCAGTGTTGCCAGATCCGGCTAGGTCCCAGTATTTTGACCCTGTCATTTCCTGTACTTTACCACGGTTATTTCCCAGTAGTTTGCCCAAGTTAGGCCCCGGTAGTCTGCCCAGGTTAGGTCCCGGTAGTCTGCCCAGGTTAGGTCCCGGTAGTCTGATGCGGTCTAGGTTAGGTTAGGTAAGGTCAGGCTAATTTCAAAATGCCCCATTTGAATATCTTGGAAATGGGGCATTTGCGGAGGAAATGCCATAGAAGAAAATAGTCTTAGAATGATCTAAATAAGTAGGTAATGAAGGTAGAAAAACCGTACCCAATAACGGTAATTCATTCAATATTTACCTAAAATATATAAGCATTATTTATATTGTGGATTCGGCTGTTGGCATGGGCACACATAGGTTGAAGGATGGGGGGGGGGAGTGTCCATTGCCTGATTTAGATACAGTACCATTTTAATACGATAACCAGCAGGTATTGTAATTTATTCTGCTTGGTTCTGCTTTGTTATTGAATTATGTACCATTTTTCGTTATATTTCAGGTGGTGACACTAGTGACACAAAGACATTCACCCACATAGAAGAGGCTATGGCTCAAGTCATTAAAGAAGTGCAAGTGTCGGGTATTTCTGTGGACTCCAAGACCCAGGCAGTATGTACAGTATATAACAGTAAAAAATATCCTGCTGTTCATCTAGGCTAGTAATATGGAAATCTTCCCTCATTGGCACTATGTGAAGTAATTACATTGAGAGTTTATATATATAAAACATACATTTTGAGCAGCATTACCTCTCAATTCCATTCAAAGTTAAACAGTGCATATCATAAGGCCTTAGTCCTAGGAACAAATATACAAGATGTTCTCATATATCCATACCTTCAGTAAATACAGTACATGTACAGTGATGACCCAATATACAGGAGTCAAGTACATAGTGATTTATACATTTTGTGTATCATATAAATAACTCCTGTTAGCAGTTCATGTAGTCGTAAAAATTGGAGCCATGTTAATCAAAACTAAATTTGTGATGCTTTGTTGGATTCCATATGTATCATATGAGTACTTTAACCAAGTAAAAATTGCAGTACTGCTGCTGTACTTATATGTATGACTAATTATAACTGCTTTCTTTAAGAGTGACTTTACAATTTTAATTCATAACGATAATCCTTAATATTTCTCTAAAATTATATGAAAGTTGCTAATTTTCATAATTTCATAATAAGGTGATGTGGATGACCCAGGACTGCCATCAAGGGCCCCTTCACCTAGACCTGGGCCAAGTTGGCAGGACTTCGGGCCAGTTACAGTGGAAGACTGTGAGGTTTTGACTGGCGACAGCTTGCCGAAGCTGGTAGAACCTACCACCAAGTGAGGAGCATTCGTACCACAGCTCTTTAGCCTCAAGTCGCCCTTCCTCTAGGTCAGCTGGAGGTGTGACAGCTCATCTGGAAGCTACGCTAGCTCCAGATATACTAGTTGTCCATAAGACTATAAGAGATATTTTGATGGATCTTGCAGAAAATATAGCCACAATATCAGAAACTTTGGTGAACATTAAAAAGCCTATCGAGAAAAGGTGATTTGTTTTCAAGTGTGTTTTGTTGTGTGTGTGTGATTTTTTTTTTAATGATTAGTGTGGTTTAAGTTGTGTTATATTTTGTGACAGAGTTATTAGTGTGCAAGTATGTTTTTAGTTGTGTGGTTTGTGTGTAGGTTTCAATCTAAATTATTGTTAACTTCTGCTTATGTTTTTTAAGAAATTACATTATTTATTTTCATTATATATTTTGTCTTTCAAATATAGCTTTTAACATTCACATTTCATGTTAGATGTGTTTACATACTCAAAAACAACACACAGCTGCATGCACGACCTCCTGACATCCACCCATCTGAATTCTCCCTTCTCCGTGAGGACAGAGTCCACTTGGCCAGGCTGTGGTGTGGCCACCACCCGGCCCTTCTGACATATCACAAGAAGCTGGATGGAGCCATTGTGAATGTCTGTCCAGGATGCAACACAACACCTCATTCTATTAAACACATTATTGAAGACTGCAGCACACACAACCACACTCACCAACAACAGAACACAACACCTCATTCTATTAAACACATTAGTGAAGACTGCAACACACACAACAACACAACACCTCATTCTATTAAACACATTATTGAAGACTGTAATACACACAACCACACTCACCAACAACACAACACACACTCTCTGAGGGCACTGTGGGAAAGCCCAGTTCAGGCAATGACCTTCCTCAGGAGCTCGGGGGGGCTGCTCGGCCAGACACCTTGAGGAACTTCAACAACAACAACATGAGTGTGTGCAAAGCAGCAGAAAAATATAAATTAAAAAAGAGCACAGTGCATAATTACATGAAACCAAAACCTAGCAAACCAGTAGGATGTGGAACCTCATTGACTCATGATAAAGAGTTACTGTTGTGTAACAGAATGCTCACATTGTCAGAAAGGGGATTCCCACTCCACATAATGCATTTGAGAATGTTAGTGAACTCATACGGTACTTAGAAAAATGAGGCGTTACGGTCCAAGTTTCCGTAACAATTTGCCGGGTATGAAATGGGCCACTAAGTACAGCCACAATCAAATATCCACCGACACTTTCCTTCCATCGTAGTAAATATCTTGGTAATAAAAAACAATACGTGTATGATTTTGCAGCACCTCATAATAATAATAATTGAGGGGGTTGAGTTGACATAAAATGTTGTATGATTATATTTTGATTTGAGACTGATTTCTTTGTACGATGGAAGGAAAGTGTTGGTGGATATTTGATTGTGGCTGTACCTAGAGCACCACAAACGAGTGTCCCAGAATATAAAGACTATCAGAGCCAAAGTTACAAAAGTCATGTTAACTCAGTTCTACAGTAACTTGAAAGAATCCCTAGAAGGTGTTCCTCCAGAGAACAAAATAAATTTTGATGAGACAAATCTCACTGATGATCCAGGTAAAAGGAAAGTCATAGTGAGGCAGGACACTAAATATCCAGAGAGGGTCATCTATCAACAAAATCCTTTATATCTATTATGTTCTCTGGAACTGCATCTGGTGTGTTACTCCCTCAATACGTGGTGTTTATATAAGGCTATCCATCTTTATGATGCCTGGACTGAACACAATACAATAAGTCCCCCAGTGGAGGGTTCCATTCATGTTCATTTGATGACTGGTTCCACAAAATAATCCTGCTAAATCCATGACAGGTAGAGTTGTCATTATAGGTGACAACTTGACACAAAATAATCCTGCCAAATCCATGACAGGTAGAGTTGTCATTATAGGTGACAACTTGACAAGCATAATATCTTCTTTCTTCTCTTACCACCAAACTCCATAAAGCAAAAAGTAGCTTATACAAGTCTACCTTATTCAATACTAAACAAGTCTTACAATCTTCTAAATAAATACTCTAATACTTAATTAAACTCAACAGTAAGGCAACTTCATATTATCAGCTGGAAACAAACACCATGAAACATGTTTACAGTGCTATGTTTGAAGGATTATCTTTTGCATCTGTACAAAGGTTTTATTCATTATTTGATATGCCACCAATAAGTAAAAGACAATTTTTGAAATACAAAAAAGTAATATTATCTTCTGTGGCAATCAGAAAAACTCGACAGCAACTTGAAGACAGTGTAGCAAAAGTAATAGAGTCAACGGACACACACACACACAGACAGAAAATAGATAAATACTGTAGATAAATAAATAGATTGATAGGAAGGTAGATAAACAGATAGACAAATAGACATACAAGTATACAGACAGACAGACTACAAATCTACAAATATTACAGAAAGCCATAGAACAAAGTACTAGGCTATGCAAATGAGCTCCTTCAGTTCCCAGGAGATGATGGATTACTGGATATAGATGTCACATTATAGTCGCGGTCAAATATAATCATCCATATAGGGGTAACTCACGTAAGAGTTTGACAGCTTCCCTCTGTTCCTATCTATCTATCTATAGCTCTGACACCTCGTTCCCTCTGGGAACTCCCCCCAAGGGGGTGGCCACGGCAGAAGTGTCTCCAGTTCTCCCTGTTCCAACACTCCCTCCTTACTTGGTCCGTCCCTACTCTGCCCCTCACGTTTCTCTCCTTTACATACTCTTCCACTCTGTTCTGCCATCTAACCGGAGGCCCTCTGTTCCTTAGATGATAAACTTTCCAATAAATAGGTTAACTACCATCTTTTAATTTAATACAAGCAGCTACACACTACTTAAAACAATAACACACACACACATGTTAACTATGTTCAATTTGTGTGAGATGTTACGCTCCGCGCTTCGCGAATGTCATTTGTTTTGTTGTTTATGTTTTAGAGATGTGCGAGTGCGAGCGGGGATGGTTGGCACTGGCTGCTACGTTCCATGTGTGTTGCCTACAGAATTAAAGTTAATTTCCTTGCTCCTGTGCCTCTGCTTTATCCTGCCATATGTATCTACCAGCTCAACAAATGGTAGCAGAGAGTAGTTGCATGGCAGAGGAAACAAGTGGACCCAGATTAAGAAATCAGACAACTGTTCAGCAAGAAATCAATGAAGTAAGCTCAAATGAAACTAGACCTGGAAAATGACATTGATATGATACATGGAAAAAAGGTAAAGTTAAGGTACACTTTTTGAGGACACTATTGTCTCCTGCTAAGGGATGAGAAGGAAGTTTGGAAGAAAACAGAAGAAATAATGCTGACATTGGGCAGTGATGAAAAGGAAAAGAAAAATAAGATAGAAAAACTGCACATACAATTTGGTCATCCCACATGTAGGAGGTTAATTCAGCTATTGAAAGATGGAGACATTGATGATGAGATGTGTTTTGTTCATGCTGAGGAGGTGTCAAATAGCTGTAAAATATGTATGAAGTACAAGAAAACACCATCAACACCAGTTGTGAGTGTGACTATGGCAAAAGAGTTCAACCAAGTTGTAGCAATAGATCTAAAGGAGTATAAGAAGGGTGATACATATTTTCTTCATAAGGTAGATATGGCTACAAGGTTCTCAAAATCATGTGTAACAAAAAATAAAGAACCTAAGGAGATTGTTGAAAAAGTCATTGAAACATGGTTGGGAACTGGTTTAGGAGCTCCTGTGAAGTTTTTATGTGATAATGGTGGGGAGTTTGTCAACACCACATTCCTTGATAGGTGTGAAAATATGAACATTCAAGTGATGCATACACCAGCATATTCACCCTTCAGTAATGGCCTGTGTGAACGTAACCATGCAGTAATAGATGAAATGGTGGCAAAAATAATAACAGAGCAACCAAAATTGTCATTAAGAGTGGCCTTAGCTTGGGCAGTTAATGCAAAGAACTGTGTTCAGATGGTGGGAGGGTTTCAGCCAGTATCAACTTGTATATGGAAGGAATCCTAACCTGCCATGTACCCTGAATGATGAACTTCCCGCTCTAGAAGGTACAATGTCCAGTGAGATTGTTGCCAAACATCTCAATGCTAGCCACTCATCAAGGAAGGCTTTTATTGCTGCTGAAGCCTCTGAGAAAATTTGACGTGCACTAAGACATAAAGTTAGAACCACTAAGAAGCCACTTGAAAATGGAGATCAAGTTTATTTCAAGAGAGAAGATCAAAAGGAGTGGAAAGGACCAGCTGTAATCATTGGTCAAGATGGTAAAACAATGATTCTGAAGTATGGTTCAAATACTGTAAGAGTCCATGAAAACCATGTTCAGGAAATACCATACAGTTTTGACACAGACACCAAAGATGGGAGAAACTCACTACTTGACACACTCAGACATCAAACAAAAGAAGTTAAAACTGAGAAGAAAGAGATTGAAGCAGTTATAAATCCAGTTGAAAATCCTGTAGAAAGTTATGACAAAGAAGAAGAATATCACAGTATAGTTGAGGATACACATGAAGATAGTGTGAGAGTCAAAAGTATCCCAAAGATTGGACAGAAAGTAAAGTTCCTTTCAAAAGAGTCAGATGAGTGGCAGACAGTAACTATGCATAGTCGTGCTGGAAAATCAATAGGAAAATACAGTAATTGGAGGAACGTTAAATATGAGGATGGAAGCTTATCAGCCCTTGACTGGAACAGAGATGTAGAAAAGTGGATACCTATATTAGAAGAGAATGGAGTACAGGAACCCAGTGAAATAGTAATGGCTTGTGAAAACATGGAGAATCAAGGCAAAACAAGAAGAAATGAGAAGTTGGAAGAATTTTGGTGTGTATGAGGAAGTTACAAACATGGGTCAAAATGAACTCTCAGTTCGATGGGTAGTAACTGAAAAAGAAAATAAGGATGGAAAAAAGAAAATTAAAGCAAGGTTGGTTGCTAGAGGTTTTGAGGAAAAAGAAGAAGTTCAGTCAGATTTTCCCACTGTTAGTAAAGAAATGTTGAGGTCTTTTGTTGCAATACTGTCTTCTAAAAAGTGGGGAGTGAACTCAATTGACATTAAGGCTGCATTCCTACAGAGTGAACGGTTTGAGTGTGATGTGTATCTTATTCCTCCTACTGAGGCAGGTGGTGATAGTACTGTTCTGTGGAAATTACAAAAATGTGTATGTGGCATCAATGATGCAGCTAGGAGGTAGTATCTCACAGTGAAAACCTTCATGTTGAAGATGGGATGTACTCAGGTAAAAACTGACCCTGCAGCGAGAGTTGTGTGATATGTTTTGGATGCATGTAGATCACTTCTTGTGGGGAGGAACAAAGAGATTGGAAAATGTTGTCATTGCCAAAATAAGAAGTCAGTTTCAGGTTAAGGAACAAAATAAAGACATTTTCAAATATATTGGACTAAGTATTGTACAGAATGAATGATCAGGGTGTCAAAATTCATCAGAATGAGTACTGTAAACTTTTGGAAGCTGTAAATGTAAGTGCTGTGAGAGGACTAAATAAGAGGTTGGAATGTAATGAAGAAGAAAAGGAGAGTTTCAGGAGTTTGGTGGGCCAACTAGGGTGGTTATGTACCAATTCAAGGCCTGATCTGTCATATGATGTGTTAGAACTTAGCTGCAAAGTAAATCATCCTAAAGTAGGAGATTTGATCGAGGCAAATAAATGTCTAAGAAAAGCCTGTACTTTTGAAAATTCAATGTACTTTCCAGAAGTTGGTGATACCTCTAGTTGTAAGTTAGTTGTGTACAGTGATGCTTCTTATGCTGGTCTCCCAGATGGATCTAGTAGTGCTGGGGGCTTTGTGATTTTCCTTGTAGGAGAAAATGGAAATAGTTGTCCTTTGTATTGGGAAGCAAAGAGGATGAGAAGAGTTGTGAAGAGCACCCTTGCAGCTGAAACTCTAGCAGCTACTGAGGCAGTAGATATTATGGCCTAGTATCTTGGAAATATGTTGTCTCAGATATTGAATGATAATGAAAGAAGGTTGCCTGTAGAACTTTATGTAGATAACCATTCACTTTATGATAATGTGTACTCTGTGAAAAATGTTTCAGAGAAGAGATTAAGAATTGACATAACTATTCTCAAAGAAATGGTTCAGAGTGGAGAGTTGAAAGTGTTTTGGTTAGAGTCAAAGGCACAATTGGCTGATGTGTTAACAAAGAAAGGAGTGAATTCTTTGAAGATAGCTTGTGTTTTTGAAAATGGATGTTTGGGATTGTAAGCTAACAAATTAACTGAAGTATATTAATTTCGTAAAAAGAACAATAATTTTTTATGTTCTATTTGCCTATAAGTTTTTTATTTTTATACTGTTGTCATCTATTTGAGCTGCATGGACAGTTATCATTAGTTTGAATATAATTCCATTTTATTTAGAAGAGAGGGAATATTTTAAATATGTTCAATTTGTGTGAGATGTTACATAGAGAGATAGATGATGATAATAATAATAATAATAATAATAATAATAATAATAATAACTGAAAAGTCAAGAAAATTGAATACCAAACATATTATACATGTTAACTATGTTAAATTTGTGTGAGATGTTATGCTCCGCGCTTCACGAAATGTCATTTGTTTATGTTTTGGAGATGTGTGAGTGAGAGAGGTGGTGGTTGACACTGGCTACTACGTTCCATGTGTGTTGCCTCCAGAATTATAAAGTTAATTTCCTTGCTCCTGTGCCTCTGCTTTATCCTGCCATATGTATCTACCAGCTCAACACAATGAGAGGACACAGTAAGAAATTAATTAAAAGAAGAGGAGATAAAGATGTACAGATATATAGATTTTCAAATAGAGTAATAGACGAATTGAATAAATTACCAGAAGAAGTGGTGTGTGTCAAAAACATACACACACACACACACACACACAAATATGTACAGAAATATAGCTTTCCAAATAGAGTAAAAGACGAATTGAATAAATTACCAGAAGAAGTGGTGTGTGTCAAAAACACACACACACACACACACACACACAAATATGTACAGAAATATAGCTTTCCAAATAGAGTAATAGATGAATGGAATAAATTACCAGAAGTGGTGTGTGTCAAAAACATACACACACACACACACACATATTATGTACTGTACACACACGCAATATTATGTACTGTACACACACACACACACACAATATCATGTACTGTACACACACACACACACACAATATTATGTACTGTACACACATATTATGTACTGTACACACACACACACACACACACAATATTATGTAATGTACACACACACACACACACACATAATATTATGTACTGTACACACACACTATGAAGAAAGACTAGCGAAACTAAAATTACCTAAACTAGAAGAAAGATGAAAGAGAGGTGATATGATTATGGTTTACAAATGTGTCACAGAAAAAGAAAAGATAGATATATATAACTTATGTCAACAAGGAATACCTACAATGAGAGGACATAGTAAGAAATTAATTAAAAGAAGAGGAGATTAAGATGCACAGAAATATAGCTTTCCAAATAGAGTAATAGACGAATGGAACAAATTACCAGAAGAAGTGGTGTGTGTCAAAAACATACATAACTTTAAAGAAAAATATGATAATTGTGATTTAAAATACGGGACATTACGAGCTTGACTCAATCCTGTAAAGATACAAATAGGTAAGAACATATTATGTACTGTACACATACACACACACACACACAATTAAACCCAAACACAGTCACTCACCTAGATGGTCAGGTGGCAATCCCTCTCAGCTGGCAACATTGGACACTGGCAACACTGATCTAGGGCTGGATACCACAGTGTTGCCAACTACAGGATAATCGCCCTACATTTTGGACCTTTTAACCTCGCGGCAGAATATCAGTGTTGCCAACTATAGGATAATCGCCCTACATTTTTACAGAATCTGAAAAAAAAATGTTGGGGGTACTATCAAATAAACAAAAAAGAAATATGTTATGAAAATATTATTATATAAACATGTTATGAAAGTACTATTATATAAACAGAAAAAATTATGTAAAAAAATTATTATATAAACAAAAAATATATATATTAAGAAAGCATTATTATATAAACATAAAATAAATATGTTAAGAAAGTATTATTATATAAACAGAAAAGAAATATATATAAAAAGTAATATTAAATACACAGAAAATAAATATGTTAAGAAAATACTGATAAATAAACAGAAAATAAATATGTTAAGAAAATACTATTAAATAAAATATCTATTACCCTCAATTATCATATGTATGTATGTTTATGCATTTAAAAAAATAATGTATGAAATCATTAGAAAAAATGTAGTTAGGGCGCCCTGTGTTGTTCAGCCAATCAGGTGCCGGCTTTTAAGTGACTAACCCCCCCCCAAAAAAAAAATAAAAATAAAATAAATATAAAAAAAAAGAAGCATAGTTTATCACACACAAAAAAGTTAATCACAAAAAAAAAATTATAATAATAATGATAATAATAATAAGCATAGTTTATCACACACACAAATGAAAAGGATAGTTTATCACAAAAAAAAATAATAATAATAATAATAAGCCTAGTTTATAACACACACAAAAAAGCATAGTTAAAAAAAATTAATAATAATAATAATAATAATAATTATAAGCCTAGTTTATCACACACACACAAAAAAAGTATAGTTTATCACACACACAAAAAAAAGCATAGTTTATCACCAAAAAAGAAGAAGCATAGTTTAACACAAAAAAAAAAAGCATAGTTTATCGCACACAAAAAAAGAAACAGTTTATCACAAAAAAAAAAGAAAAAAGAAGCATAGTTTATATAAAAAAAGAAAGAAACATAATTTATCACCAAAAGGAAAAAGAAGAAGCATAGTTTATCACAAAAAAAAAAAATAATAATAGGCATCATTTATCACCAAAAAAAGCAGCATAGTTTATCACCAACAAAAAACAAAAAAAAAAAAAAAACACACAAGCAGAGTTTATCACAAAAAAAGAAAGAAAAAAGTATAGCTTATCACAAAAAAGAAATAAAAAAGCATAGTTTATCACCAAAAGAAAAAAGAAGTATAGTTTATTACCATAAGAAATAATAAACAGTATCACAAAAAAAAAAAAAAAAAAGTTTATCACAAAAAGAAAGAAAGAAAGAAACAGTTTTTTCACAAAAAAAAATATATATAAAACGATACAGTTTATCATAAAAAAAATAAAAAATAAATCATAGTTTATCACCAAAAAAATAATAAACAGAATCATAGTTTTTCAGGTGACAGTAGTAAACACAGAAAATGTGTTGTAATGTAAGTAGACTTTCTCAGACTTTTTTCCCCGGTCATTTCCTGTACTTTACCACGGTTAGGTCCCGGTAGTTTGCCCAGGTTAGGTCCCAGTAGTCTGATGTGGTTAGGTTAGGTTAGGTCAGGCTAATGTCAAAATACCCCATCTGAATATGCCCTATCTTGGAAATGGGGCATTTGTGGAGGAAATGCCATAGAAGAAAATAGTCTTAAAATTGTCTAAATAAGTGGGTAATGAAGGTAGAAAACCCATATGCAATAACGGTAATTCTTTCAATATTTACTGGCTAGGTCAGGTTAGGTCAGATTAATTTCCAAAATATGTTTGTAAAATGGAGAACATCTCTAAAACGGGGCATCTCCCAGAGAAACACCATAGATGAAAAGTGTGTTAGAATGGTCCAAAATAGTGGTTAATGATACTAAAATATACAATATAGTGAATGAACTACTTCTATACTTTTACCTATAATAATAATAATAATAATAATATTATATTACCTTTCATTATCTTCATCTTCCATGACCTGGTTAGCACCTGACAAATTCTGTTGACATTACATTAGGTTAGGTTAGGTTTACTGAATAATAATAATAATGATGATGATGATGATGATGATGCTGATAATGATGATAAAATACCATTGAAGAAGTGTCTTAGAATGTTATAAATTAGCGAGAAAAAAAAGGTAAAAACTTTGTATTAAAAAACAGTAATAGAATAGATTAAAATAATAATAATAATAATAACATATACATACATACATACATATAGTCTATTTTCACTGATTTACATACCAAAAAAATATTGAGAGAGAGAGAGAGAGAGAGAGAGAGAGAGAGAGAGAGAGAGAGAGAGAGAAAACCAATAAAATAATGGGTACAGTATCTATTGAAAGAATTAATGTTTTGTAGCAGTGTTGCCAGATCCGGCTAGGTCCCAAAATTTTGCCCCGGTCATTTCCTGTACTTTACCACGGTTATTTCCCAGTAGTTTGCCCATGTTAGGTCCCGGTAGTTTGCCCAGGTTAGGTTAGGTTAGGTTAGGTCAGGTCGGATTAGGTCAGGTCAGGTCAGGTTTGGTTAGGTCAGGTCAGGTCAGGTTAGGTCAGGTAAGGTCAGGTTAGGTCAGGTCGGATTAGGTCAGGTTAGGTTAGGTAAGGTCAGGTCAGGTTAGGTAATGTCAGGTCAGGTCAGGTTAGGTAAGGTCAGGTTAGGTAAGGTTAGGTCAGGTTAGGTCAGGTCAGGTCAGGTTAGGTAAGGATATGAATTTGTTGGCTCTATCTTTGTTTCAATTATTAATGAGTTTGAAATATAGTTGAATGGTGGTAAGTTGTATAAAGCAAATATAAGAACCTAAGAAGTATAAGACTGACTCTGGAGAAAAAAGTGTCTACAGCAACAAGAAGTGGATTAAAACAAAGGAAGAAGTTACCATCCCAGGATCAGCTGATTAATGAAACATGACTGAAGGAGGAAGGGGATAACAGATGTAAACAAGTAGAGGAGGAAGCTCAAGGTTTGTCCAGACTGCAACAACTCTGATGCTGCATTTTGGTGTGGTCTTTGTGAATTCTGGCATCATATTAAGTGTGAAGGAGTATCAAGGGAAGTACTGTATATATAAATTTTTAAACAGGAGTGATGCTAGTAAACTACACTGGTATTACAATAAGTGTGATAATGTTGCTGTCAAGGTCCTGAGTCACATTTACAAAGCTGGAAAAGAGACAAGATGTAGTGGAAACAAAGATGAAAAACCTAGAAAAGGAGACAACTGCCAAGCTTCTTGTTTTTGAGAATGAGATAGCAGTAGTAAAGGGCAGAATTAGCACAGAAATGGATGAAGTGAAAGAGAAATTGGAAGTACAAAAAGTGTTGGAACTAGGAAAGTTGGATAAGTTTCAAGAGGTTCAGAAGGATATTAATGATATAAAAGGTAAGTTACTTGAAGAAGTTAAGGAGAAAGTTTGCATTGAGGTGAAGAATGATTTAGTATAATCCTGCAAAGATGTTGTGAAGGAGGAGACCCAAAATATTTGCAACTCACATAGTGCTACAAAAGTAAGCAAAAGTGTGATTGCAGAGGAGACAGTGGAACAAGTGAAGGATATGTTACACAGAGAGAATAATATAGTACTGCACAGAATGCCGGAAGAAATGATAAGTGGATTTAACATGGAGGAGAGAGAAGACAAGATGAGACATGATAAACTAATGTTTAAAGAGATTTGTGGAGAGCTGAACCTAAATTGTTTTGATAGTGAAGATGAGGATCATGAAAAACTTGTATAAACTAAAGAATGTTAAGGAACTTTTATTCAGGAATGTGTCAGTGTATCATGATGTGACGAGAGAGGAACGGGAATAAGAAAAGGAACTAAGGAAACAGGCCAAAGAGAAGAGTGAGGAGGAGAAGGATGTGGTAAGAGGGAAGCCATGGAAGCGGTATCTACTGTGTGTAAAGAGAAACCAAGAGGAAAATATCCAGTAAAGATGAGGCAGAATGGAGAAAAGATTAAGTCTCAAAATAAGATACATGTGATGTTTAGTAATGTTGATACTTTTACATGTGACAACTTGAGGTAAGAATAGGAGATATGAGAGTGAAACCCCATGTGATAATAATACTGGAGGTGAAGCCAAAGAACTATAGATATGAAAAGAGTATTGTAGAGTTTAATATCAAGGGATACAAATTATTAGGAAAAAATATATCTGAAGAAAGCTGTGGGAGAGGTTTGTTGATGTATGTAAAACATGGGGTGTCCTATAGTATTGAGGAAGGTGGTGATTTATGTGAATACAGGCAATTCTCATTTTACACTGGCATTATGTATGTGAAATAGTGTGTGTGTAATGAATGTATGTACTGTATACACTTATTGTACACTATATTACACACCCAATATACAAGTGTACTGTACAATGAGGGTTTTCTGTACACAGTTTCATTACACACATTACATTACACACCCAATATACAAGTGTACTGTACAATGAGGGTTTTCTGTACACAGTTTCATTACACACCCAATATAGTACAATGAGGGTTTTCTGTACACAGTTTCATTACACACATTACATTACACACCCAATATACAAGTGTACTGTACAATGAGGGTTTTCTGTACACAGTTTCATTACACACATTACATTACACACCCAATATACAAGTGTAAAATGAGAATTGTCTGTATATAAAAGTGAATATAAAAGGTACAGAGGACTTATTGCTAACAGCTGTATACAGGAGTCCAAATAGCACCACTGAGAATAACAACAGGTTATTGGATCTACAACAAGAAATAGGTGAACAAAGAACGAAACACAAAATAGATATAGGCGATTTTAATTTGCCTAACATAAACTGGACAACAGGCACAGCATCCAGCGGAGACCAATACAGTCAGAGTTTTATAGAAAAAATAAGAGATTGTTTCTTTGTGCAACATAACAAGATGTAGAGGGAGTGAAAAGTGGATTTTTTTTTTTTTTTCTATACCTCAACCTCGGGGCTGTAGGGTGTCAGTAGCCCGTGACTCTTGTGAGGCCCCGAGATTATTGGGTGTCGCACTAGATGAGACAATGGAGCTTCATGGTGGTGATGTTGGTACCATAGCTTCTCTTCTGTCCCACTAGATGACCCACACCTTATTTATACACGTCACTTGTGTTTACTGACGATGACGTAAGAGTAGAGGGGATTGAAGTAGACAGCCCCCTCGGAAAAAGTGATCATGCCTGCATAACTTTTCATTGTGATATAGAACCACAGATAAGGAAGACAAAGAAGAAGGTGTATTTATATGAAAGAGGAAATTATTTAGAAATGAAGGAGAAACTAAATATAGACTGGAAAGACCACTTGAATACTGAAGACATCGATGACATGTGGAATAGATTTATAACTAAATTGTAGGAAGTTATCAGTGATTGTATACCATGCAGAATGTTTAAGGAAAGGGAATCAAGGAAAACCTTAAACAGTGAATTTACCCATGAATAGGAAACTGAGGGCAAAGATTAAGAAAAAGCAAAGGAACGATTGAGGAAAATGGCAGAAAGAAATAACAGACAGTGGGAATAGGGAATATCAGAGAGTGCAATGTTGAGTACAGACATTTAAATAACCAAGTAAGGAAAGAAACTAGGAGAGAAGTTAAAGCAAAGGAACAAACAATACCACAAAATGTAAAAAGCAATCCAAAGATATTCTGGAAGTACGTTAACTCTAAGACGAAGACAGTATCTGGGATCACAGAATTATATATGGGAGGTGACAAAAATAACAACACAATGAGTGACAAGGAGAAGGCACAAGAGTTAGCACAGTTTTTTTTCATCAGTATTTATGAACGAACCGCAAGGAGCTGTGCCAGAATTGAAAGTGAGACAAGAAAAACCATTGTCAATTATGGAAATATCAAGGGAAGATAATATATAATAATAATTGAGGTGTCTATTTGCATAACGGGATAAACACCACCTCTGGTGAAATTGAAATGGCACTGTCTTCCCCCCCTAGTAAACATCTACAATTTACGTGGTGAAGTCCATATCCCCTTTTGGAGTTTCTAATAAGGCTTAAAATGAAGTATAAATAGAGAGATTATAACCTTTTGTACACAGATGTTAAACTTTAAACCCATTTTTCTCAAAACTTGAATTGTGTCGCTTATCTCGTTATGTAAATAGACGCCTCGTATACTGAAAACACTGAAAAAGTTAAAGCGTAATAAATCCCCCGGACCAGACACACTCCACCTAAGAGTTATATTGGAAGTTGCTGAGGTGCTGGTGGAACCACTGTGGATTATTTTTAACAACTCTTTGGAAAGATATCAAGTTCCCCAGGAGTGGAAAACAGCAAATATTACTGCAATATTTAAAAATGGGAGATATAAGAGTGACCCCAGTAACTACAGACCACAACCACACTCACCAACAACACAACATACACACTCTGAGGGCACTGTGGGAAAGCCCGGTTCAGGCCATGACCTTCCTCAGGAGCTCAGGGGGGCTGCTCGGCCAGACATCTTGAGGAACTTCAACAACAACTACAGACCAGTATCATAAAGCACATGTCAGGTAACAACTTGTTCAGCAAAAAACAGTATGGTTTCTTACCAGGGAGGTCAACAGTATTGCAGCTGATATAAGTATTGATAAGTGGACTGAGTCTATAGATAGAGGATGGGTAGTGGATGTGGCTTATTGTGATCTAAGGAAAGCCTTTGATACAGTCCCCCACAGTTAATTCTCATTTTACACTTGTATATTGGGTGTGTAATGAAACTGTGTACAAAAAACCCTCATTGTACAGTACACTTGTATATTGGATGTGTAATGTAGTGTGTGTAATGAAACTGTGTACAGAAAACCCTCATTGTACAGTACACTGGTATTATGGGTGTGTAATGAAACTGTGTACAGAAAACCCTCATTGTACAGTACACTGGTATTATGGGTGTGTAATGAAACTGTGTACAGAAAACCCTCATTGTACAGTACACTGGTATTATGGGTGTTTAATTAATATAGTGTACAATAAGTGTTTACAGTACATACATTCATTACACACACTATTTCACATACATCATCCCAGTGTAAAATGAGAATTAACTGAACTTGCCAATGAACAGGAAGCTATGGAACAAGATAAAGAGGAAGCAAAGATTATGGGAACAAATGAACAAACTTGAAAATTCTGAAAACTATATGGAGAAGAGTCAGTATGCTGAAATCAGTAAAGAATATAGGAGAGTAGAGTTAACAATCAGGTGAGAAGAGAAACAAGAAAAGCAGTGAAGAACAAGGAACTGGAAGTTGCTACACTTGTAAAAGAAAACCCGAAGGTTTTTTGGAAATATGTTCAGTCAAAAATGAACACCAAAGGCATGATATCAGAATTGTATACAGACCACAATAAAGCAGAGACCACAGTAAGTGACAGAGAAAAAGCAAAGGTTCTCTCTAGACAATTTGCCAATGTGTTTGTCACTGAATCTGATGGAGACTCTCCAAGGGGAAGAGTGCAGGTAGTACCACCTCTGCAAAGTCTTAACATTACCAAGGAGAAAATTCAGAAGGTAATACAGAAAATGAAGAAGGATAAATCACCAGGACCAGATGGGATACACCCAAGGATAGTGAAGGAGATAATGAAGGAGATCTTAGAGCCACTGGTTATTCTCTTTGAATGCTCGTTCAGCACACAGCAATTGCCCACTGATTGGAAGATTGCAAATATCACAGCAATATTTAAAAAAGGTGATAAAAGGGACCCGGGAAATGATAGACCTGTGAGTCTGACAAACATTATATGTAAATGTATGGAGACACTAATTAGAGAGGAGATGATGGCTCACTTGAGGAAATACAACTTGCTCAGTGATAAACAGTACGGCTTTATACCAGGGAGATCTACTGTATTACAACTTATAAAGGTGTTGGATGAGTGGACGAAGGCTTTAGATCAAGGGAATTCTGTACATGTAATTTATTGTGATTTTATGAAGGCTTTTGATAGAGTTCCACATAAAAGGTTATTGGAAAAGATCTCCTGCTGTGGTATAGAAGGCAATTATTTGGACTGGATTAAGGCATTCTTAGGTAATAGAAATCAAAGAGCCCTACATGGAGTAGGGCTCATCAGTCTAGAATAGGTGCTGTGGAAATGAGTTACTTGAGAGGAACATGTGGACTTACTAGGTGGGATGGAGAAAGTAATGAGTGTGTATATGAGAGGTGTGGTATGAGTGAGAAGGCAATTGGCATTGAGTGTGGAGTGGTTGAGAGAGTGAAACGTAATACATTGAGATGGTTTGGACATGTACAGTGGGATCTCGCATCTAGTGAGTAATTGGTGCCAAAAAAACGGTGCTAGATGTGAATTCGCTAGATGCGAATACATAAACTAATGAGGAAAATTATAATAGGTGAGGTGAAAATTGCCGATCTTCATTTTATTTACTTTATTTTCGCGTATAACATTTTAATTTCCATTTAAATAAACACAAAGTGATGCACAATATATAACAAAGAAAAAATTATGAGTGGTATTGTAATTTGAGTGATAAAGTGTGTAAGTGTGACGAATGTCCATTTGGTGGAGGGATGGACGGACTGGCAGCCACCTCCTCACTCAAGCAACCTCTCCCTTCCCCTCCCCTCCTCCCTTGTCCATGTTACCACCACCACCCTCGTCCTCCTCACCACTGTTCACGCTCTCTCGCCTGCCAAATGGGAATTTTTTTTTTAATTTATTATCTATATTTTATATACTTTTGTCTATGATATCGCATAATTTTCATTATGTTGTACACAAAGTGATACACAACATGAATTCAAGAAGAAATAATTAAATACAGGATTCACTATTTACTCGTGAGTAATGAATGAAGTGACGAACTGCTGGTATCTGAGGCGAAGGGACAGGCTAGTGCAGCGTGCCACAGCCTCCCTCCTCACTTGTCTCCCGCTCACCACCACTCTCTCCCGCCTCTCTTGATGCTTGAATTAATTTTGTAATTCTTTCATCTGCATTCTCCTCCTCACGCTTAAGGTCGGAGCGGGTCAAGAGAGGTCTCGCACGTGCTCGACAAAGACGGAGACTGAGTTTTTAAATTGGGGAAGGACTAGGAGTGGCCGACTGGCCGCGTGGGTGGTGACGTGACGTCACACGATAAACAAAATACAGGTAGCCGCCGTGGCGGTAAATCTGCCGCCCTCGAATTTATTATTATTATTTTTTAATTTTCTTACATATTTATTTCGCCAGATGGGAATTTTGTTCGCTAGAAACGAATATGGGTAGAGGTTGTATGGTGTCGCCAGATACGAATTCGCAAGTTGAGAACTCGCTAGATGCGAGATCCCACTGTAGAGAGAATGTAAAGTGAGGAGTTTGTAAAGAAGGTCTATGGAAGTGAAGTTGTGGCACCTGGTGTGAGAGGCAGACCTCCGGTTAGATGGCAGAACAGAGTGGAAGAGTATGTAAAGGAGAGAAACATGAGGGGCAGAGGAGGGCTTGAACAAGTAAGGAGGGAGTGTTGGAACAGAGTGGAAGAGTATGTAAAGGAGAGAAACGTGAGAAGCAGAGTAGGGCTTGAACAAGTAAGGAGGGAGTGTTGGAACAGAGAGAACTGGAGGCACTTCTGCCGTGGCCACCCCCTTGGGGGGAGTTCATGGAGGCAACGAGGCATCAGAGCTATAGATAGATACATAGAATAGTGAATGGAGAGGCTATGGAATGGAGTGATGTGGTCAGTGGGGTACCTCAGGGCTCAGTCTTGGGACCATTACTGTTTGTTGTTTATATCAATGACCTGCCTAGTTGTGTTGTGATGGAAACAAAAGTGATATATATTTGTATGCTGATGACACTAAAATTTTTAGAACTATGGCAAATGATGATGACCATATAAAACTCCAAGAAGATTTAGAAGATATGAAACATTGGACAGAAAAATGGTTATTGAGTTTTTATTCAGATAAGACGAGGTAAATGAGAATTGGTGGATCTGAAGAAAGAGAGAGAGAGAGAGAGTATCATCTTGAAAATGTAATAGAAAGGTCAAGAGCTGAAAAGGATATTGGAGTAAATATTGACGACATATTGAAATTTTCAGAAAATCTCTCAGAGAAAATAAACAAATGTAACAAGATTGTTGGCATTATAAGAAGAACTTTCACCAGCTTAAATGCAGAAATGTTTAAATATCTTTTCATTGCTCTTCTCCGCCCTCATCTGGAATACGCAAATCAGGTGTGGAATCCCTATCTTTTTAAGGACATTGAGGCAGTTGAAAATGTCCAAAGAAGAGCAACTAAACTCCTGCCCAATATGAAGAACTTGTCATATGAGGAGAGGCTAAAAACATTTAATCTACCAACACTGTCATATAGAAGATGGAGAGGCGACATGATTGAAACATTTAAATTTATCAATGGACTGTATGACAAGGAATGCAGCGAGAAAGTTTTTCAGGAACGGGAAGAGAGTATTACACGAGGAAATTCTAGAAAATTATTTAAACCAAGATCTCGAATGAACTTGAGGAAATACTCTTTTCTCTGCAGAGTAATAGATATGTGGAACTCTCTGCCAGAGTGGATCATAAACCAGAAATCAGTGGTTTCATTTGAAAACCAATTGGTAAATATTGAAAGAATTACCGTTATTGTGTACGGTTTTTCTCCCTTCATTACCCACTTATTTAGACCATTCTAAGACTATTTTCTTCTATGGCATTTCCTCCACAAATGCCCTATTTCCAAGATAGGGCATATTCAAATGGGGCATTTTGAAATTAGCCTGACCTTACCTGACCTAACCTAGACCACAGCAAACTACCGGGACCTAACCTGGGCAAACTACCGGGAAATAACCGTGGTAAAGTACAGGAAATGACCGGGGCTAAATACGGGGATCTAGCCGGATCTGGCAACACTGCTACAAAACGGTAATTCTTCCAATAAATACCAAACAATTAGATAAGTTTTGGGACAATCAAGAACAAAAATACTTCTATAGGGCAAATGAGTAATAGGAATGAAGTGGAACTGAAAGTACAGGCTCACCAATAGAGCCTCTTCCAGAAGATCATCTGTAAGCATCTGTGTGGTTTGTTGGGAAGCTTACAAACCAATACCACTGTGTTTATTGACCGTAAAATAATGAAGCCTTACAAGTGTGGTTGGTTGGGAAGCTTACAAACCAATAATACCACTGAGGAATTGACGGTATTTATTAAAAGAATTACCGTTTTGTAGCAGTGTTGCCAGATCCGGCTAGGTCCCAGTATTTTGCACCGGTCATTTTCTTTACTTTACCACGGTTATTTCCCGGTAGTTTGCCCAGGTTAGGTCCCGGTAGTCTGCCCAGGTTAGATCCCGGTAGTCTGATGCGGTCTAGGTTAGGTTACGTCAGGTCAGGTAAGGTCAGGGTAATTTCAAAATGCCCCATTTGAATATGCCCTATCTTGTAAATGGGGCATTTGCGGAGAAAATGCCATAGAAGAAAATAGTCTTAGAATGGTCTAAATAAGTAGGTAATGAAGGTAGAAAAACCGTACGCAATAACGGTAATTCATTCAATATTTACCGAATTGACCCTAAATGGACGTTGTATAGGGTCGTGTGGTTGGTTAGGAAGCTTACAAACCAATACCACTATGGAATCAACCCTAAAATAATGAAGCCAAATACAAGTGTGGTTGGTTGGGAAGCTTACAAACCAACACACCGAGTAGCCATCTTAGTTAGTATGACCACGAACTAAAAAATTCACACATTTACTCTTATAACAATAATTAAGGCGTTATGCAAGAAGATCCATAGTGTATACGATGCATGGTACCGGTACGATGGCTCTGTTGTGTATCCATAGAGCCGCACACCATCGTACCGGCACATCATCGTATTTACTATGACTGATTTTTTTTTGTTTACTTACATTCTTATGATGATGATGATGACTGAGAGTCACCCGCGTTCGGGTGTAGCCTTTGCAACGGCGCTCTCTCACTGTCTTCCTCTGCAGACTCTGCAGAGAGAAAACAAAAAACAGCACCAAAGAATACATGTATACACATTATACTTTCATCCTTTATATCCTATACAACCTGCTCGTCCCTATATACTCATTTTCTCTTCAACCATACCCTTTCCAGAAATTCTTTCACACTTTCTATTATCACTGGACTGTACAGCTCTCGTTCACTAAGACCTAGCAGCACTTTAGCTGCCACTGTCGCTTCCACCATCTCACTCCATTTTCTCACTCCTAGTTCACTAATTACCACATTCAGCATGATAGCTCTCTCTCGTTCATACTTATCACATACCATCAACACATGTTCTACTGTCTCATCTTCCCTACTCTCACACATCCCACACACCTTACTACCTTCATTACTCCATCTATAAATTCTGTCATTCACCTCCAGTGACTTCGTTCTTGCCTTAAACATCAGCTCACTTCCCCAGCTACCATCATAGAACAATTCACTCCTTGGTATGTCCTTAGAGGAGTACCAATCTAGCGTGCTCTTCTGACTTATGCCTCTCATCCATTCATCTCTGCCTATTTCTTGTATTCGTCTCTTAAACTCATTCATCCATTTCTCATCACTCCATCTGCCCCTTTCATCTAGCATTGGGTACTGCATTCCACACTTTTCCATTCTCTTATCACACATCCTTCTCCACTTGGTGTACCGTCCTGTCCATTTATACACTCTTCGAGCCCATCTGTCTTCATTCATTCCCTCTAGTCTAACCTTATATCTCAACACTCCTTTGGCTATCCTCTCCTCAAATGTACTCCATCCAGCTTCACCTCTTATTGCTTCCACACCTACATACTTGTTTGCACCTAATGCTGTTCTTCCTATCCTATTCTGTACTACTTCCAGTCTGTTCAAGTCATTCACTGTCCATGTCATAGTCTCCAGTCCATACATGAGTCCAGGTACAGCCATACCTTTCCATACACCACACACTACCTCATACTTATTGGCTCTACACCTTGCCACACTTCCTAGTCTTCCTACCCACTGGTTTGCTCTTGATAACCTATCAGTCTTTGTCCTATCACACCCTTTCTCATCCACAATTATTCCTAAGTATCTATACTCTTGTGTCCTTTCAATCACATTTTCACCCAGTCTCCACGTTCTACCTATATCCCGGTCATCCCCATTCACTACCAATACTTTGCTCTTATCACTCCCAAACTTGACATTAAAATAATTCCCATACTCAGTAACTACATCAAGTATTCTCTGCAGTGTCTCACCTGTCTCACTCAGAATCACCACATCATCTGCATACAACAAAATACTCAGTACATACTCCCCTACCTGAATCCCTAAACCTTTCTTCCTTACTCGTGCAGCTAGTTCCTCTGTATACAGACCAAACAACAATGGTGAAAGTACGCATCCTTGCCTCACACCTCTCTTACTCTCCACCCACCCTGTCTCTAAATCGCCCATACTGTACACTGCCCTGGTTTCCTTATACATACTCATTATAATATTCATTACCTTGCTACTAACTCCCACTCTCTCCAACACCTTGCCTAGCTTATACCTGTTAACTCTGTCATACGCCTTCTCAATGTCTAGAAATGCTAAGTAAACTTTCCTGTTATCTTTCACAATTTTTTCAATAACTTCTCTCACTACGAACATATTATCCTCCCCTCTCCTATCTGTCCTAAAACCATTCTGTTCCTCTCCCATCACTTTGTACCTCTCCACATTCTCTTTCAACCTTTCATTCAGGATCCCACAAAACACCTTTGATACTGTATCTGTTAGAGCTATAGGCCTATAGTTCCTAAGCTCCCTCTTACTCTTGTGTCCTCCCTTATGCAACACAGTCACTCTACTCTCATTCCACTTACTTGGCACTTTTTCCTCTACCCAGATTGCTCTGAATAGAGAGTAAAGGCCTTCTAATACTCCTTCCCCTCCCTCCTTGTAGAACTCATACGGGACCCCATCCCTGCCTGCTGCTTTACCTGCTTTCAGTTTCCCTACATACTTCCTAATCTCAGCTCTACTTATTTCATCATTCATATCCTCCTCTATTCTTGTTTCCAATTCAAACCTCACATCACTCCTGTCTTCTGCCTCATTCACACCACCTATTTCCTCCCAGAATTCCTTTATAGCATTCACCTTGTCCCTTGTGTCCCTCACTATGTTTCCTCCAACCACTAATTCATCCACTTTGATTCTCTCCTTCTGCTTCTCACCCCTTAAGAAGTCATACCACTCTTTACCACCTTCCTCTCCCTTGGCACGCAAACTCTCTACCACTTTCTTGTCATCCACAACTCTGGCTTTCCTGATCAGTTTTTTACCTCCTTCTGTCTACGTTCATACTCCTTCCATGCCTCCTCATATGCTATTCTATCTTCCTCACTATTGCCTACATTTTTCCTTAGTCTTCTACACTTCTTATTACTCTCCTTCCTCTTCTTCCTCGCATTCTCAATATCTTCATTCCACCAGCTCTTCATCAATCTTCTTTTTTTACTATTCCTCACCCTTCCTATCCTTCTCTCACCCACCTCTGTCACTTTCCTAATCAGGGAATCATTCAGTTCATCCACTCCTCCATCCATAGTCCATTCCATGCTCCTCAAATCACACTTATACAAGTCCCATCTTGCTTCTCGTATTCTCCATTTCTGCCCTCCTTTTACTACATTCTTAGCTACCTTTCTCACACAGTCATATTCTAATACTATCATGTTATGGTCACTCATCAAATCTATCCTCCTCTCCTCATCAACCCACATATACTGTACCCTCCTCCTGGCCATTTCATTCACTAGCACATAATCAATCACAGATTCACTCCCTAACCTGGACCATGTCGCACGTCCCTCACCTATTGTCACATTCAAGTTCTCTAGACCATACTCTTCCGTGAAATTCAGTAAAAGTTCCCCATTTCTATTCACTTCCTCTCCTAAAATTCCTATTATTATTATTATTATTATTATAGAAGCTGTCATAGCCTCCCAACAGGGTGCAGACACATCAATAGATGGATCCACACAAAATACCTGGGGAGTACTGAAGAGAGACTACAACAACTAAGAAAAAAGGAAAGGGGCTACTGAGTATAGAGAGCCCAAAAGAGAAAACTAGTTGTCAATGAAAGCTTATACAAAAGAAAATATATGATTTTTAAAAAATAGACAAACTACTGTTGCAATAAGACATTAACTTTAGATTTAAAACCAGTAATATCAGTTGACTGTACAACCTCGTTAGGCAGATGATTCCATAAGGTAATCATAGAAGGAATAAAACAACGAGAAAATTGAGATGTAGAAGCATTAATTAGAGTCATGGCAAAGTCATTAAGACTCCTTGTAAACCTTGTTATGCGAGTCGGAATAAAACGTTCAGGTAAAACACTATGCAGGGGATGCCGAGTATTGTTAAAAATTTTGAATACAAGACTAAGGGCACCAACCTGACGCCGATGATGGAGATCAAGAGATACAGCAGGTAGAACAAATTTTATAGAAGTAAGAGCTCTGTCAAGCAACTTTAGATGACAGTCAGCAGCAGAGTTCCAAACAGAAGAGCAATATTCAAAGTGAGGCAAAATAAAAGCATAAAAAGATTTTAAGACTATGGTTTCACACGCAAATTTTTTAAAACACTTGCGGAGTAAACCAATCTTTTGTGCAATAGTAGAAGATAAGGAACGAATATGCCTTTCAAAGGTCAACTTGGGATCAAGAGTCACTCCCAACAAATGCAAACCTGTCACATCCTCAATTTGTTCACCAGAAATATGCAAACAAGGATGAGGAGGAACCAAAGTGCGTGATCTGCTAATAATCATGGAGTGAGTTTTCTTGGCATTAAGCTTCATACCCCAAAGTTCACACCAAGAAGTAATCTTAGCCAAGTCCCTGCTTAGGGATGCTGCAACTTCAATTCTACTCCCTGGTGATGGAATGGGTGAATATAAAGTTGTGTCATCAGCATAAGAAATAAGCTTATTTTCGAGCTCAAAGCCCAAGTCAGCAGTAAAGAGAATAAAAAACAGAGGCCCAAGTACACTGCCCTGTGGAACACCCGAAACAACAGGTACAGGGACAGAAGTGCACCCATCAATGACAACACATTGTGACCTGTTCATCAGAAATTCTTTAAAAATTGATAAGAGACTACCACCAATACCAATAAGTTGCAGCTTATGTAAAAGTGCTTTATGATTAACCCGATCAAAAGCAGAGCTAAAATCAATAGCCACAACACGAGATTCATATCCCTTGTCCAACGAAGATTGAAGTGCGTGAGACAAGGTCAAAAGTGCATCGCAGGTACCCAAACCTTTGCGAAAACCAAATTGTGAAATGGGTATTAAATCATTATTATTACAATAAGAGTTAAGACGCCTCGCTAAAAGCCTCTCAAAGATCTTAGAAAGAATAGGTGTAATGGAAATGGGACGATACTCGGATGGATTTGATGACGCAGTGGCTCCCTTTGGAATTGGGGTAATTTTGGCTTTACGCCAGCAAAGAGGAAAACTACCAGATTTCAAGAGCAACCTAAATACCACAGCCAATTTAGGTGCTAAAACAACAGCAATCTTCTTAAGGAAGAGAGGGAAAAATCCATCAGGGTCAGTCCCACCATAAGTGTCAAGATCCAATAGATATTGTTTCAATTCAGCTGATTTAAAAGCCATTGACTTTAGACCAGGACTAGGGTAACATGTTGAAGGTAATTGCAATTCCTGATCACTCTGCTTACCAATGAATATATTTGAAAGCATATTAGCCTTAATCAATGGGTCAAAAGAAACAGAACCATCAGAATCACGAAGTGGAGGCATGGAGGAATCAATACCAAATAATGAGGCCTTAAGTGAAGCCCACCATTTATGTGGCTGAGTAGCACCTGCAAGAACCTCCTGTAAATGGGAATTGTAATCCCTCTCAGCATTACTATAAACTCTCTGCGCAACTGACCTAAGATGTATATAGTCATCCCAAAGCAACTGGTTTCGACCACGTCTCCAGCGATGGTATGCAGCCTGCTTGTTATTAAAAGCACGTTTGCAGTCATCATCAAACCAAGCTTTATCTTTTATACGGGATTTGATTAATTTTGATGGGACTCTTCTGTTAAGAATTTCCAAGAGAGAGTTATTGAGTGATGAAACTGGGTCATCAGATCTTAGTATGTGGTTCCACTGGATATTAGTAACATCATCACATACATTATCCCAGTTAACCCGAGATTTAAGATAGACTTTACGAGTGATAGTGATATCAGGCACAGTAAATTCAAGATTGATTTTACAGGATATGGAATTATGGTCAGAAGTACCCACAGGTGCAAGAACTATAGTCTCCACAACACCAGGAACATCTGTCAAAACGAGATCCAGACAGTTTCCAGAAATATGTGTAGGTCCAGTAATCAACTGTTCACACCCAGATAAATTAGCAAAATCCAGGGCAGCATGACCGTGTCTATTTGTTGGAGAAACAGAGTTCAGCCACTCTTGATGATGTGCATTTACATCTCCAACAAAGATGAAAGAGGACTTGACATCAACAGACTGAATTAATGCCATGGCATTTAAGAGACAGTCATATAGGTTGTCATTGGCGTCAGGATTTCTGTATAGGCTAAAAATGTAGTGGTTATGATATTTACTGGAAACTTTAACTAACTGGATCTCATGGCAACCGCAAATAAATTTTGTTAAAAGCTGGGCATTGAAGCCAGATCGGATGTACAAACTCATTCCACGAACACGAGGAAAAGAGTCACGACGAATAAGAAGTGGTTTATTAAAGCCAGGCATAAGAAGTTCTGAAACGTGTCTATGGTTAGAGACAAGAGTTTCTGAACAAAAAACAATGTCATAATCTACTGATGCCAAAGTTAGATCTTTAATGTTCTTATGAAGTCCGCGGATGTTAGAATACAAAATACGGCAGCTTCTCACATGATGGGTAGGTCTACGTGGACCGGGATTTAATTCAATATCACCGGACAAAATAACAAGTAAAAACTTGAATAACTGAAAGAAGTAAAATGGGAAGATGAGAAGTAGAGAAATCGTGAAGCAAGTCCAAGTACAAGCAAAGGTCATATAACCAGAAGAACCAAGTATAAGGAAACCTGAGTCAGCAAGCTAGTAAAATTAACGTCATCCCTTTCAGACATTGGCCTAGAAGAGCTAGCTCAAACTCTCCAGGGGTGACGGGCAGGAGAAGAACCTACTGGCAAGGGACTGCCTTGCTTAGGCGGGCGTTACTTCTCAATAGATCAAAAATGATCTTCCCACCTTCACTATCTGAGCATGGCGACCAGAATAACTGCCATAATCTGATCTTATAACCGGATCAAAGATAGTAGCTGCGTGACTGCGGTTTGCACCAAGATGAGCAGCTTCACCTTTATAAGAGTAAGAATAAGAAAGAATAAATTGGAAAGTAAAGGTGAAATTAGTTAGATTGTGCCATCTAATAGTAGGGAAATGGATGAGTTGCGGAAAATCAGGCACATGACTATGGCATCAACCCATGACTCCATTTGAGAGATGCCGTTGGCAGCATAAAGCTGCTCTTCCGCCTTAAGGGCTACCCTGAACCCTACTAAGAAGAACACTCATACGCCCAATAAGAGCATTGGCCGGTGGTGTACTAATAGGATTTTGAGTGGCATTTCCTCCAACCCAGGGTTCCCAAACCCACCCAGGAAGACTCATCTGCTAAAAGAACCATTGGTCTTCCAGGGTTGCTGAGATATCCCGCCCATGACAATAGTCTCTCTTTGTCTATTTCCCGCAATCAACCTACCTGTTATCATGTATTTTCTTTTATTATCTCGTCTCGCTCCTGGACCCTCTACAGTCATATAGCACACAATCAACAGGATCCTTTCATACTTCCCTTCCATCTTTACATTAAGGTACACAGCCATGATGTCCTCACTCATTTCACATTCACCTGTTTTCACTTCCTCTATGTCCACGTCTATGTCATGTCTAACTAATAATCCAACACCTCCACCCTTCTTCTTCCATTTACTCCGTCCCTGTCCAATCATACTGTACATATCACTGCTCATCTTCACTCTCTCACGTAACTGTGTTTCTGTCACACCTACTATATCCAGATTCCATTCAGACAATTCATCGCTCTCTGCAGTGTTGCCAGATCAGAGGTCTTACTGTCAGTGTTGCCAGATCTATTTGGCATCATACCCTCAACTTCAATATCATCAGAATGTCCCTTTTTTTTTTACCTCAATAATTTTCCTGTTTATATTTACCATTATTCTTTATTATTATTTATATTTACCATTATTTTATTCTTGAAATTTCGTCTGGTAGAAATTTTACTCCTAAACAATCTTAATTAATATAATATCCCAATTGGTACTTCTAATTGTCCATACTTGGCAATACTGCTTCACTGTCAGTACGCCAGTGTTGCCAGATCTATTTGGCATTATACCCACAACTTCAACATCAGGGGCCGGATTCTCAAAACGGTTCTTAACTTAGGACATCCTATCTCATTTGGGACGTCCTATCTCACTTAGGACGTCCGATCTTAGGAACAGTTTAGGACATCCTATTTCGTGTCGTAAGTCCCGATACTCAAAACATTTTTCGGACGTCCTAAACTGTTCCTAACCACTTGGGACGTCCTATTCCTCTAGGACCTCGGAAAACCTTCAGCCAATCAGGTGGCGTCTTTCAAGTGTATCCAGCCAATAGAAAGCAATGAATGCCACTGTGCCAATAAGGATCCTATCAGCTGTGTTGTGTAAACATAAAGGGACGCTGGGAGGTGTGACATAGTGCCTGCAGCCTTATCTCTCTCTTGTCTCCCGCAAAGAGACTGTCAGCATCAGTGGTAACGTCGCACTAAGTTTTGAAGCCATCATTCTACCATGTCACCACCAGAGAAGAAAAGAACAGCTGCGAACTTCACAGACGAAGAGTTACTGATGATGCTGCAAGAAATGGCAACAAGGAAGACAGTGAAAATGGGTGTATTATCCTCTGAACTGCTAAAGAGAAAGACAATGAGTGGAGGGCAGTCACCGAGTCTGTGAACAGCATTAGCAGAGTCTCGAGGGATGTGCAGGAAGTTAAGAAAAAATTCAGAACTTTCAGGTCCGACGTGAAAAAGAAGGCAGCCAAGAAAGGAGTGAAATCAGAGTGACAGGTAAGTCCTTACATCATTGAAAATTGATGTTCATAATAACCATTAATTATTAGTTTCTCTATGGTATTTATTTACTGTATTGCCATTGTGTAGTAGATTGTTTCTTCCATTGTTACTCACTAGTAGACCTATATGGACCTTTCTTCATAACGGTTTGCTCCAGTTAGGTCCCGGTAGTCTGCTGTGGTTCTGAGGTTTGGTTAGGTCAGGCTAATTCCCAAAACCTGACTTGGGAAAAACATATTAGAGAACTGCATTAGAGTAAATATTTTCAGTTGTTCTTGCATTATTTTACTTTTAATAGTGTGCATTATAGAATTTGTTAACTCAGTCTATATACTGTACATTAGGTTAGGTATGTAATTTAAGAAAAGCATGATACTAAAAATTTACCAGAAATTTTGGGAACAATATGTAGGCTACCTTAAGTGATCATTAAATAATTTATGATGTAGGATAGTTTTTGGAATTTCATCTACTAATGTAATGTATTGAGAAAGATTGGCAGAATTATACTTCACAATACAGAAAGAAATTAAGCATTCAAGAAGTTCAATACAGTATACTGTACTAGAGTTTGACTACTTAAAGCAATGCTGCAACGATACTACTGTTCATCTTAGATATGACTGTAATTTCATGGCTTTTACAGGTGGTGGAATACCTGACACAAAGGACTGGAAGCCTACAGAGGAGGCAATGCTTGCTCTCATCGAGACAGAGGCTATTGAGGGGATCTCTGGCCCTTTCGAAAGCGAGGACATCACTGCTGGTAAATTTGACTAATTTTTACGGAGTGCATATTGTGACTATATTCTCTCACAGAAGATAATGGAAGGGCTGTGTAAGGGATTGTCATGCTTTCCTCGGTGACTTTGTATTGTTAGGCCAGGTACGTTAAGGTCTGAAATAACTTATAGAGTGCAGTGGAATGCAAGGCCCCAATTCTGTACTGTATTTGTGTCTTTTTTATGCATGCAGTATTATGGTTATTATGTGTTGTTTGTTACTACAAAAGCTCAAAGTAAACATGTTGCATTAGTACTGGATATACTGTTGCATAACACCGCACATATTATTGTTACAGATGAGCCTCTGCCATCGACCTCTGCTGGTAGTGTTGTCAGACCCATGCCGTTGACAGGGACACTTGATGAACATGCACCACAACCCAGTAAGTAGATGCATAATTGGTAGTGAAGATGTTATTGATCTTAGCTGATGTTCATTATGTAATCTTCAGTAGGTTGACGAGATGCAATACATACTGTATTGAAGATGTTGTTCACCAGTGGTTCTCAATCTTTTTTCAGTGATGGCACCCTGAATTTATATAATCCTTTCTGTGGCACCCCTTTTTCACCATCACCCCTCCTCACATGAATTAACTTTTGATATACAATTGTAGCTGTTTAAATTACTTTAATTAATTATTTAAATTATTATCCATACTCAAACCAAAATTAACATATGGTACAGTACATGCCCAAACATAGAACTGATCAGTAGCATTAGATTCAGAATATTAGAAATAGATTAATTTAAGAGTTATAAATGCAGACTAGCATAAAAAGAAGAAAAAAAAGGCATGATAATCACTGATAATCAAATAAGCAAAACAAACAAAAGCTAACCTGATTTAGTGAGATACATGTGGTTACATTTGGTTACGCAAGGAGTACTATTACATTCTATTGCCGTTGTTATTATTATTATTATTATTATTACAAGTGTTCAAAAGGAAATACAGTATCTACCTATATTTTAGAAAAATATTAGAGCGAGTACCTTCCTACACCGACAATTAATTATAGGCAGACTGCTACAAACAGTTTTACAAATGTACCTTGAGATGATCTAGCCAAGACAAAATTCATGACAATCTTGTGGCACCCCTAGGCACTGTCCATGGCACCCGTGAGAACCACTGTTGTACACAATAATCAGCAGATGCAGAATGGTGATGTAGGTAACTTACGTTTGTTTTCTCTTGCTGTTCAGGCCAAGAGTGATTGTATTTATATATGTTGGGTGACAGTGAAATGTATGAACAGTATTACCAAAGGAACTGCAATGCAGACAGGAGACTTTGAGGAAGAAGCACTAAGCAAGAAGAAACTTAAAGGAGAAAGGCGGCCCCGTGTTTATTGCCCCCACTATACATTGCAGTTCCTTTTTCATTGTAACCTTATTACATAAACACCACAGCATTTCTTATTGTTACAGATGAGCCTCAGTCTACCTCTGGTGCTGCTAGAGCCAGGCCATTGTCAACGACATTTCACCTGGAACCCTCTACCTCCTGGGACAGTCAGGGACTTGATATTTTGGTGGCAGTAGATGACACAACACGCCACTTTACAATGTCTATGGAGTCATCACAGTCACTGTCTGCAGAACATATTGACTTTGAGAGTTCAGGCCTGTTAGAAACTATCCAAAGTCACGAACCATCAGGCAACATCACCATTCCCCAGACAGTGACTTTTGACGACCATGCCTACTCTAGATCACCACCTCCAGCAAGTAGATCTCAAAGTCGTAGCACCAGTAGCCGTGTTGGCAGCCGCCGTTCCAGTCCACAGCCCGGTATCGGTGACCAGATGCTGGCAGTACAGGGAGAAATTCTGCAAGTGTTGAGAGGCAACCTTCCAAGAATTGCCTCTGCACTTGAAGAACTTGCAGAGTTAGCCAACCGACATCAAAGGCCATAATTGATTATTTTTTTCCATGCTGTTTGGTAAACAAAACCACTTGAGGATGAAGCCTTTATTTGATGACTAGTCTCCAAATAATTTTTCAGTTGATGAAACCTTGTCAAATGAAGGTTCCATCCTCATACGGTATTATTTACCCAACCAATGCAATCATGTGTCCAATCCAATATGTGATTATGCTAACAGAACTCTCACTACCTCACTAACTTTATTTTGTTTTGGGTGTGTGATAGTATTTTATTACTGTACTGTATTTAATTATTGTTATATTTACAAACAATGTGATACCTTCCATACTCACACTCCTACCCTTCATAATCCTCCCCAGTGAACCGATGACCTGCCTGCCCCTCACTGCTCTCTCCCTGATTTCTCCTTCCATATTTCCATGTTTACACAGAACTGTTCCCCGGTGCCTTTCCCATCTTCAACTTTCCTATTGCTTTCCTAACCTCTTCCCTTCCTAATTCTCCTTGTACACCCTGTCGTCTACCACCTGCCTCCATCCCAATGCATGTCACCACCACCTCCCCTCCCGTCCCCCCATTCATCAGACCATCAAAATGTCACTTCCACACTTCTTTCATTTCCTTACTTCCACTCACAGTAATTTCATTCTCGCGCTACCAGACTTTCCTTCTCTTTCTCTCTTCACCTCCTTCCAGAATAATTTCTTGTTCTCTTTAAACTTTTCACTCAGTTTCCTACCAAACTCCTCATCCACTCTCACTCACCATCCTTTTCACTTGTCTCTTAAATACATTATATTCCCTCTTCCATCTCTCTCACTTCTCCTGACACATTCCTCTGTAATGTTCTCCTATATGCCTTCCTTTTCTTCTCTACGGCATCTTTCACTTCTTCTGACCAGCAAGCACTCCCTTTCTTGCCCCTCTTCTGTATCTTGTATCCCACTACTTCTGCTGCTGTCCTCAATACTATTGTCTTAAACATTTCATACACAGCATTCACTCCCATATCCCCATCCTTGCATCCCCCAGCACCTCACCCACCCTCCTCTTATATTCCTCCCTATACTCTGCTAGATCTAGTTTCCCACTAGCCACCTCCCTCTTGTTCCTTACCCCTTCATTCCTCCTCCTATATTCCCACTTACCCCAAACCTTCATCCTTGCCAACACCGCAAAATGGTCGGAGCATTGGACCATTCCTCTCACCACTTTTGCATCATACACATCCTTCCTCAACCTTTCATCCACTGCCACAATGTGATAATGTGCCAAACTCAGGTTATTTTATAGTGTGCTGCTTCTACACATATGTGATAATATTTGATCTCTGTACTGTATTTAATTTTTAAGTTTTCTAGCTTAGTCAAGTTTGGCCTGAACTAATCAAATGTCCGGCCCCTTAAGGGTATATACTGTACTGTATTGTTCATTAGTATTAGTATTTTGTTGGAAAAACTTGATATGAGAAAGATTTAATTTCTTTTGGAAGAAAACATTTTTTTATATTTACAAACAATGTGATACTGTGCCAAACTCAGTAGGTTATTTTATAGTGTGCTGCTTCTGTACAGTTGAATGTAATACAGAATTATATTTTCAGAAAGTCGTTATTACTGGTAAAATGTAGTTTTTAGTGTTATTGTAGCTGTACAGTGATTGTGCTAACAGAACTCTCACTACCTCACTAACTTTAATTTTGTTTTCAAATGTGAATATATTTTGGGTGTGTCATGTTGCTGTGATAATATTTTATTTCTGTACTGTATTTAATTTTATAGTGTGCTACTTTTGTACAATAAACAGTTGAATGTAATCTTAGTTATATTTTCACAAAGTCTTTATTACTGGTAAAATGTAGTTTTGAGAGTGTTATTGGGATAAGTAGGAGATGCAGTAATTAATAACAATGGATTTATTTAATTTTACCAAGTTTATTTCATGCAAAGAAATTATCTACAATATTATTACGTGTTTGGAAGCCTGGAGGCGGTCGTAGTCTCGCATCGGCAGCCTCCTGCAGGGGTGGTGGATCATCTGGGTCTTCCTCATCTTCACCTACTGCCTTCAGCAACACCTCAGGAAGTGGGACTCTGCGCCTCACACATTTGTTGTGGAGGTACATGCAGGCCATAACCATCTTGGCACACTTCCTGGGCTCATACTGCAGAGACCCACCAGAGTGGTGCAGGCATCTGAAGCGGGACTTAAGGAGTCCAAAAGTCTGCTCAATTATGACCCTTGTCCGTGTGTGGCTCCGGTTGTACCGCTCTTCTCCTCTTGTCCTGGGGTTGGCAAACGGAGTGAGGAGGTACCGTTCCAGGGGATACCCACTGTCCCCTGTAAAAAGATAAAACCAATATTTAACAGCTGACTTCTTCATAATGGCTTTTGACAAAAACCATAATAATTTTACTTTAATCATTGGGTATAATGGATTGCAAAAATGTGGTCTCAATAGATGGAGTCGTAGAATCATCAGAATGTACAGTACAATATCATTTTCTAAGGAGTGAGTTAAGAACGCAGATTATCTTTACTATATAGAGCCGTAGACAAGAACATATCGTCGGTTCCGATGCCCGATGCTCAGGATAAGACGACCATACATTTTATATGGCCTTCGTACCCCGAGCGTCGGGATCGAGCCCATAGGCCTACCGAGATATAAATTATATATATATATATATATAACATGTTCAGTCTACCTCAGGAATTCATACACAGAGCATTGGTTAATAGAGGTCTTTAATCTGTACATAAATTATATACTATAGGCATTGTCATGCTGACTGATTTAAATATTAGCCAAATAACATTACTAGTAAAGTTTGGTGTTAGATTATTAATGTAGGCCTACTGAATTTGCTAGTTGTTACGAACCCTTGATGTCACAGTGGTGTATAAGAATTCCTGAGACTGACTGGACATTAGTGTGTGCTATTCGTATGTCATGTTTTATAGGCCTAGGCATAATTATGCAAAGATTCTCAATTAATTGAAGTACGCACATGATTCCCTCTTTAGAATGCTAAGGATAAACTGACTGTATCTGTGAGGGAAAATCATTGTACAGTATCTTGACTGAAGTAATCACTTGGTTAAATATAACCTAACCTAAACTTTCCATTATTAATTACCACAAGAATAAATGGTATTTATTGAAAGAATTACCGTTTTGTAGCAGTGTTGCCAGATTCGGCTAGATCCCAGTATTTTGCCTCGGTCATTTCCTGTACGGTACCTTACCTCGGTTATTTCCCGGTAGTTTGCCCAGGTTAGGTCCCGGTAGTCTGATGTTGTTTAGGTTAGGTAAGGTAAGGTTAGGCTAATTTCAAAATGCCCCATTAGAATATGCCCTATTTTGGAAATGGGGAATTTGTAGAAGAAATGCCATAGAAGAAAATAGTCTTAGAATGGTCCAAATAAATGGGTAATGAAGGTAGAAAAACTGTACGCAATAACGGTAATTCTTTCAATATTTACCAAATAAATAGATAAGTAAATATATGCACAAGACCTAAACCTTACCTAGTAGAAGGTAGTCTTGAAATTCCCCTGCAGCGAATCGAGCCCGAAGACGACTATTATTCCAGATGAAGGAGTCGTGGGTACTGCCAGGGTATCTCACACTATAATGCATAATTATTTTCTCACTGGTGCAAACACACTGCACATTCAGGGAGTGGTAGCCTTTCCTATTAACATATACTTGTGGATTTATATTTGGAGCCTTGATAGGTATATGAGTACCATCAATGGCTCCAATCACTCGGGGAAAGCCATTCACTGCATGGAATCCTCTGCAGGCTCTGCCAATTTCCACAATACCTGAGGGCATTTTTATTTCCACCCTTGCCTTCTCAGCCAACAAATGTACTACCGAGTTCACCACTCTACTCACACTTGACTGAGTTACTCCAGCAGAGTCTCCAATCACACTTTGAAATGTTCCACTAGCTAGTACTCGTAGAGTTACTAACACTTGCGTGTGTGTTGGTATAGCATGAGATCTCCTCGTTCGTCGACGAACATGTGGGTCAAGTTCCTGGCACAAGTTCAAGATTTCTTGCCGAGGAAATCTATAATAGCGAAGTAAATGTTCTTCACTAACATGTAGTGGGTCCAATGGATCCCTATACACTCTTTCCCTCCGGAGGCGACGCCTATTCTCATACGCAAACCACAGTTCCATCACGTTTAGCACTCGGTGTTCAGTTCATTCAGCTCTCCCACAACAACAATGTTCACACGTGCCGTGGGTGATGGTGTTTTGGTGGGATAGCAACGGGGAGAGCCACGGGAGGATCGCTCTATCGACAAATTTAATGTTTTCTATGTGTTTCGATGCCTTAACTTCACTTAAGACTGCTCTGAAGCTGTCCTAAATCTACGTGTCTTAAGTCCTCACAAGATGGCTGCCCACAGTGCCGAAATTGTTTTGAGAATGATGTCTTAGTGTTTTGAGTATGTGGACCTAACTCGCCTGGGGAAGTTAGGACATCCCAAATGAGATAGGATGTCCTAAGTTGCTTTGAGAATCCGGCCCCTGAATTTCCCTTTTTACCTCAATAATTCTCTGTTTACTCTTGAACATTGACGGTCATTTTGGTATTTCATCATCTGGTAGAAATTACCCTGATTACTCTTAAACAATCTTTTAATATTATTATCTTTATATAATTTCCTTGTGTGGACTTCAAAACTATCTAAAAACAGATAAGTTTTCCAGCACCTGGCAACACTGATTGAGTGACTTGCCGAGGATTTTATTAGTCCAGGGAGAAGGATAGATCACTCTGGGTTTATTTTGGTCCTGAGAGAAGGATAGATTACTCTGTGTTTATTTTGGTGTCATCGTTGTGGCTGGCTGTGACGGTGGCGCCTCTAGCGGCCGTGGGGAATCATCACTTTAGTTCCCGTCTGCTTCCCTTTATCGATCCTCATTAATATTTAAGACTGATTTTCTTTATTAGTAGCGCCCACGACCTTTGGTGTTAATTATATGGCTATAGAATAAATAATTATATTCATTTTGGTCAAACTACATAATGAATTACGATAATATTTACGACAAAACCCTAATATATTGTTTAAAAAAAACATATTGTACAGCCACAATCAAATATCCACCGACACTTTCCTTCCATCGTATACAGTATTACCACCTTATACAGTATACTTACAGTATACTTTAGGTATAACTATGACAATCAATTCAATCTGTACTTGGTAGCTTAAGTTGCTACTTTAATTATGTAAATATTCGCGTTTCAGTATTTTTGAAAAGCGGAATAATGATAAGTACTTAATTATTCCATTTAAAGGTGCTGGTTCCAGTAAAAAAAAACAATCATAACCAACCAAAAACTGCAAAAAAACTCCCACCGCTCCTGTGAAAGTCAAGGAGCAGCTGTTAGTGATTCCTATCAGCCGCTAGGTGGCTCTGCTGTACCGCGACGACCAAAACTCGTATAAGAGTGGTCCGTCCTCCTACAGTAATACTAATAAAGTCCTTGTGGCTAAAGTACACTCGTGATACACAATTTCTGACCAGAGTGTGAGCAGCAGAAAGCTTCGAATCGCCTGGTATTGTTCATTTCCCCACCCAGTACACCTATAGAGGCTGAGTTCGAATGCAGGGTATGTGTGTGTCAGAAATTACGTATCACGAGTGTACTTGGGAATAAAAGAAACCTTGCTTGGTATATGCATTATAGGCAAATTACATAATAAATTATCCACAACCTAATATTTACGACAGATTTAAAGATCGACCTAATTGCTAAAACATCCATACTTTAATAACATTCATGCATAATATTTAAAATGAGTAATTATAACCTGTTTCTGTTATCTACAATATTATTTGTCAATAGTATTCTGATGTAATATTTGATGAAAAGAACAGCCATTCAGATTTTATAGACCATATATACTTAAAATTACATAACAATGACCTAAAGAGTACTGTAGGCTTATATACTGTACAGCCACAATCAAATATACCCCAACACTTTCCTTCCATCGTGCAAATAAATCGGCATCATATCAAAATATAATCATACAACAACACCTTACGTCAACTCAACCCCCTCAATTATTATTAAAAGGTGCTGCAAAATCATACACGTGTTGTTCTTCATTACCAAGATATTTATTATTATTATTATTATTATTATTATGAGGTGCTGCAAAATCATACACGTGTTGTTCTTTATTACCAAGATATTTATTATTATTATTATTATGAGGTGCAGCAAAATTAAACACATGTTGTTCTTTATTACCAAGATATTTATGGCTTATATGTACATTGGCGTGGAGGCAGGGAGAGGTGCCAGAGGATTGGAGGAGAGCCATAATTGTACCTTTGTATAAGGGGAAGGGCAGTAAGGATGAGTGTGGTAGCTATAGGGGAATAAGTCTTCTTAGTGTACCGGGGAAGGTTTACTGGAAGGTTCTTACTGAAAGACTGGTTGAAGTAACAGGGAATAAAGTTAGTGAGGAGCAGGGAGGGTTCAGAAAGGGTAGAGGATGTGTGGACCAAATATTTGCATTAAAATCAATAGTTGAGAAATATATTGGGAAGGTTAAGAAGTTGTATGCTGCCTTCATGGATTTGGAGAAGGCATACGATAGAGTTGATAGGAAAGCTATGACAGAGGTGTTGAGAATTTATGGTGTTGGGGGGCCTTTGCTGAAAGGTATTGAGGCTTTTTATGCAGATGCAAAAGCATGTGTACGGGTAGAGGGTGATCTAAGTGAGAGTTTTAATATTAGTGTAGGGCTGAGACAGGGGTGTGTTATGTCACCATGGTTGTTCAATATATATATGGATGGTTGTATGAGAGAGGTGAAAGCCAAAGTGAATGGTCTGGGGGTGAAGTTGAGGCTGAATGAAGCAAATTGGTCCCTGGTGGCAAGTTTGTTTGCGGATGACACTGTGCTGATGGCTGAGAATGAAAGGAATTTACAGAGAGTGGTGGACGAATTTCAGTCTGTGTGTAAACGAAGGAAATTGAAGGTGAATGTAGATAAAAGTAAAGTGATGGTATTTGAAAGAGCAGAAACTGAAGTGATTGACTTTGCTACACCTTACAGAGTGGCTGTACCAACTGGGACGAAGTGTGAGATAACTCTGAGGGGCGAGAGGATGGAGGAAGTGAAGGAGTTTAAGTACCTGGGTACAGTTATGTGTAAACATGGAAGTATGGAAGGAGAAATTAGGGAGAGAGCAGTGAAGGGTAGACAGGTCATAGGATCACTGGGAAGGATTATGAAGGGTAGAAGTGTGAGTATGGAAGTGAAAAGGGGACTACGAAATAGTATAATCCTGCCAACACTGACATATGCGTCGGAGACATGGACATGGAGTAGGGCGCATCAGTCTAGAATAGGTGCTGTGGAAATGAGTTACTTGAGAGGAGCATGTGGACTTACTAGATGGGATGGAGAAAGTAATGAGAGTGTGTATGAGAGATGTGGTATGAGTGAGAAGGCAATTGGCATTGAGTGTGGAGTGGTTGAGAGAGTGAAACGTGATACATTGAGATGGTTTGGACATGTAGAGAGAATGCAAGGCGAGGAGTTTGTAAAGAAGGTGTATGGAAGTGAAGTTGTAGGACCTGGTGTGAGAGGCAGACCTCCGGTCAGATGGCAGAACAGAGTGGAAGAGTATGTAAAGGAGAGAAACGTGAGGGGTAGAGTAGGGATGGACCAAGTAAGGAGGGAGTGTTGGAACAGGGAGAACTGGAGACACTTCTGCCGTGGCCACCCCCTTGGGGGGAGTTCGCGGAGGGAGCGAGGCGTCAGAGCTATAGATAGATAGATAGATATTTATTATTATTATTATTACTAGCTGCTCCGCCGCCCTTCGGGCGGCTAGGAGCCGCTAGCTCCTGCGGAGGGCTGGCGGCCTGCGGCCGCCCTTCCACCGCCCTTCGGGCGGTTTGGAGCAGATCGGGTGGTGGGTGGATAGAAGGAAGGGAAGGAGGGAAGGAAGGGGGAGAGGGAGGGATGGTTTAGTGGTTAGATAAAATAAATGGATGGATGGATGAATAGTAATAGAGGTGGGTGGGTGAATAATTGGAGGTATTAGTCGTTTTTAAATGTTTATTATATCAATCTTTCTCCCTCATTCAATAACTCCATCATTCTAATATTAGCATAATTAATAATATTTCCTTCTTTTTCTATTAATAGCGTCACTAAGCATTTTACTGAAGTGCCTCCTGGTAAACGACATTTTTCACGACTCCGATTGACGACATCACATAGAGATTCTTCTCATCGGCGACTCGACTGCAGCCCACATAGAGTTGACCGTGGGAGAAGACCTGGTCCTTAAGGTTGAGGCCAACTACTTTCAGGGACTGTCCTTGGCTTTTGTTGATTGTCATGGCATAGCTTAGACGAATAGGGAATTGGAGACGTTGGAACTGAATTGGACAATCTGAGGGCCTCAGAGGGATTTTTGGAATGAAGACATCTTCGCCTTTACCTTTGCCAGTCAGGATTGTGGCCTCCACCAGACGTGGCATCATTGTTTTAACTCTTAATCTTGTGCCATTGCAAAGTTTTGGTGGGTTCAGGTTTCTAAGAAGCATTATCGGACATCCCAACTTCAGTTCCAAATTGTGAGGTGGCATCCCTGGTGGATCTCGACTGTTCAGGAATTCTGCTGGGTAGTTGACCACTTGATCATCGTCGGGCACTGTATCAACTGATTTGTACTTCATTGACCTGCCAGGCTGAGCATCCAGAAGTTTTTGGTTGATGTTGTTGACAGCTTCATTCTTTGGAGCTAGGATAGCTTCCACGTTTCGTTATTTGTGGTTTCGTTGTATGTGAAAATAAATATGGCAATAATGAAAATAAATGTGACAAAAGTAAAATAAATCGTGAAAATAAATATGGCAATAATGAAAATCAATTTGACCAAAGTGAAATTCTATATGACAATACTGAGAATCGATATGACAATGGAATCAATCATAAAAATTCATAAAATTTAATAATAGGTTTAATAATAGGTAAAATAAATCGTGAACGACAATATACTTACTGAGATAACGCATAAACAAATCGAATAACATCCGTGCTAAAATATGTTCATGAGCTGTTGATTAAAATAAATATGGGAATAATGAAAATCAATTTGACAAAAGTAAAATAAATCGTGAACGACAATATACTTAGTGAGAAAACGCATAAACAAATCGAATAATATCCGTGCTGTAGCCTAAAATAGTTTGAGTGGCGTGAGAGGGGAATGGTTAACTCGTCATATTTACGCTCTCATTTTTAGGGGGGTTTTAGGGGTAACAACTTTATTACTCATGGCGCTGCAGTACGCAAGCCAGTGGACCTAGGAAACTTTAGTTTACAGATTCTGGTGTGTAAAATCAAGCTCTACAAATCTGTAAGAAAAAATTTACCTAAATGAAAGTTTAAAATTGACGGTGTTTTTGCGGAAGGCTGAACAGTGGTATGGTGATACCGTAGATTTTTCCCCCTGTATTTTATTATTATTTCGCTAGCACGTTTCGTTATATGTGGTTTCGTTGTATGACCCCCCCTAAACCTGAAGGGGATCAAGACTCA